>BPLR01011403.1:0-20648 GCA_021605095.1 Caerostris extrusa | reverse complement strand
CTCTTAATAAGCAACCTGTTTTATTTATAAGTAAAAAAGAATATGTTAAGAAAATTCTTACAATATTTCCATTAAAGAAACAAAAACAGATTAAATGTTTAAATAACATGTTTGTACTCATAGAAACTGATGCCTTATCTTTCCTTGCAATGAGCCTCCAACAGAAACACACGCTTTCAATTCCAGCTAAGCTTTCGCAGCATACATTCAAATTTCACGAAACGTAAGCAATTCTTTCGAAAATATAAATTACCCGTTGCTAGGCAACCGGCCTTTCATTCCTCGGTGTGCTTTCCTTTCTATATTCAAGTGAATTATTGCGGCTTCCTTTTCTTTGCAGCCTTCTTCCAAGAGTTAGCGGGAGTGAACCGTAATTAAAGTTGTAAATTAAAACGCAAATAGTTTCTTCATCTCTGTGGCAGAAAAGGGGAAGGGAGGGGTGGATGCAGAAAAGATCGTGTGCTGTAAAAAGGATTCGCAAAAGACGGCGCACCGTAGGTTCGTTAGTGGAAAAGCACTATCTCTCAAATGCTGCAGCTCATAAATTTTAATGTGCAAAGTCTCTTCTTTGCAGGGCAGGAGTACTAAGCCGAAAATGAGAATGGAGTACTGGTCTGTACTGGTAACTCTAGAGCTATGAAAATAGAAGCAGTTTTAAATCATTGTCCTGAAAAAAGGAGAATTGTGAATTTAATCATTTTAAGTACACTTTTCTGTAAATAGATGTTTTGGGCTAGGAGCGCGTGAAAAGAATTTCCAAAGAAAAAATTCGGTAAATATTATGGAAATATATGCATTTTAGATAGCTTGCACATTAACATGCATTATTGACATAGCGATGACATCCATTAAATTAAATTCTTTTGATGATTATTTATAGATCTTAAATTTCAATTCAGGTTTTATTGATTAACTGTTTGTATACTTGGATTTTGAAATAAAGTTAATAAAGCAGACTGCCTGAATAAGTAAGGGTTTTTTAAAATTTATTAAAATGCAGTCCATAAATATAACTAAATAATTCTGTAAATAAAGTTAACTTGTTATTAAATGTATTGCTTTCCTCATAATTATTCACTTCATTTCTATTTTTTAATAATTAAATTTCAGAAAACATATATTTTATGTAAATAAATTAATACTCTAATAATAAATATATTTTATGAAAGGTTTTACTTTAATTACATAACAAAATATTGACACTTTGATTTATATTTGATGTGCTAATATTTGAATATTTGGAAAAAGGTTTTTTTTTTTTTTATCTTTACAATATCTAATTAAAATAGAAATATCCCACTTGAAATCCTTATCAAAAAATTATGATTAAAAAACACTAAATTATAAATATTCATTTTATTTAAATAATATTTAATATTTATTCTTTCCAATCATGAGTATGAGTTGCAAATTAAACTTTTTCTTAAAATCTTTAAAAAAAAAACACAAAGTTTAAAGCCCTTCCAACGTGGACTTTTTACAGGACTAAACATGACTTTCAAACATTGAACAATATTTTGGAGGCGAGGTTTCTTCAAATTGCAAAGAAAGTCTGACAAAAATTGGTTTTCTTTTATCTAATGAGAGTCATTTAATGCTGATGTTTTCAGAGTTTTACATTTGTTTGTGGCAACATTCCTGAAATTCAAAGATATCACAATGGCGGACCTAATTTCGTTCTTTTTTTCTTGCCATTTTTTCCTTCCAGACACGATAGAATCAGAATATTTTTTTCCTTTAGGTTTAATGAAAATGCAAATTTTCTTCCCTAGTTACAGATTTTTATAAGCAACAATTTCAGAAGTAAGAAAAAAGAAGGAAATGTTTGCTTCATTTGATACTAAAGTAGAGCGTTATAGCTGGATTTAATGCTTACAAAATTTCAGGGGAAATTCTAATTCTTAAGAAGGCATAAGTTTTCTATAAGTAAAATTACTTTCGAAAGAATTTTTATTAAAGTTTCTGAACATTTCTGCATTGAAAACATTGGATATAAGAAAAAGTTGTGCCGTAAGTATTAGAACTTGGAAATTAAACTTACAATAAAAAATTATGTCTCCAATTTATTTTGGTGGAGCTATATAAAACAATATGATGTGATTACAGAGATTTTTCACAAATTATAAGAATAAAAATATTTATTTCTAGTTTATTTTGGTTAAACTATGTAAATGATATATGATTAAAGAGAAATTTCACAAGGTATAAGCAAATAAAAAATTATATCTCTAATTTATTTTGGTTGAGAAATATAAAAAAAAAAAATATGATATGATTAAACAAAGATTTCAAAAGGTTTTTTTTTTTTCAATGCAGCTGGCAAACAGACATGGACGTCTTTGGATGCCTATAAGGGCCGCACCGATGTTACCCACTTTGCATTACCCAGGGGGAGCGTGTAGCTTGAAGGTAAGCTACGGACGTGGAGTAACAATGCCCCCGCAACGCTCTACGATCCTATTAGCACCGGGACCTACGATTTAAAGGGGATTTCGAACCACTACAAACACCTATGGGCAAAGGCGGGATTTGAACCCGATACCTGTGGTACCGAACGCCAGAGGATTTCAAAAGCATAAAGAATAAAAAATTATATTATGAAGAATAAAAAAGGAACGTGTGTAAAGAAAATGTCAATTATATCTCAATTTATATTATATATATAATAGATGAACGATATAAAAAATTACAGATATATTTTTTTATTTCTTATAATTTGTGACATCTTTCTTTAAACACGTCGTATTTTTTCATAAATTATAATATATATAATATAAAAATATATTTGTAATTTATATATATATTATATCTATATGTATATATATATATATATTATAATAGTTGCTTCATGTTAAGATTTACTTTTTCTTGTAAAAATGCTAGATCGTTAAATAATGCTGCCATATACATAGCCAAATTTTTCAGTCGCAAAGATCATAAAATTGAGTGAAACCATTTTATCCTTAAACCGTAGGTCCTGATCTAATAGGACTACAACTATTACTACACCACACCACATCACTGTGCTTAGACCTGAGTTGCCCCTGTACAATCTGAGAATGATGTGGGTGAGAAGTGTAACTGGGTTCTGTGGCGTTTTACAGTCATCAGAGACCGGACCTAAGGCTTAAAGTGGATTCTGAACCCCTGCAAAAATCCATGGCACCGTCGGGACTTGAACCCGAGACGTGTGGAACGGAGTGCCAGAGCACTATACACTCGACCGTTAATGGTCTATTATGACTGTAGCGTGTGTGCATAGGGCTGTCAATCTAGCCCCATAAAAATATATCTTTCTCAAAATCTGCTAATAAGCAGATGGCCTTGGCCTACAATGTAGACGAAGATGAAGAAATAATTTTATACAATAATTAAAATAAATTGAATAATAGAATACTTAATAAATTTGAAACAATATTGTTGTGACTAATCCTCAGTGTCCTGCAGTGCGGGGCGGACATCCCATGCGCAATCTACTCATGGATGGAAGGGAAAGGGGTAGCTTTTGTTGTGATGGAGCACCTGTAGGTCGAAGTCAGATTCAGCTCAGTGATTCTCTTACAGTCATTTGAGACCGGGACCCAAGGCTTAAAGTGGATTTCAAAACACTACGAACATCCGTGGCACCACCGGGATTTGAACTCGAAATCTGAGGATCTGAGCTCTCATTGCCATTCAGTCCTCGAAACAGGTATTAACGCTTTAAAAAGATAAGCAAATATTCACCATTAACAAGGCATTTTCAATGCATTATTTTGATTTTTTTAATATCAATATGATTCTTATTTTACTAAATATTTTTTCCTAAAAGAAGATAAATAAACAAATTTTTTTTCTCTATTTATTTGGATATATAACTGTTGAACATAGAGAAAATATTTCTTCTTCACCTTCAGATGTTTTTTTTTTTTCCTTTCTTTCCAATGCAGCTGGCAAACACAGACAGCTTGGTCTTGGATGCCTTAAGGCAAATGCTGCACAGACGTTACTCACTTTGCATTACCCAGGGGACGCGTGTAACTTGAAGATCAGCCACGGAGGCGGAGTAACACTGCCCCCGCAACGCTCTACGATCCTATTAGACCGGGAACTACGGTTTAAAGTGGATTCCAAACCACTACAAACATCCATGGCACCGCCGTGACCCAACCCGACCAGAGCGCTTGCCACTCGACCATTCAGGCCCAACCTTCAAATGTTGATTTGTGCCTATTCGATCCACAAACCGTGCGATAACAAAGCCAAACGATCAGAAAAGAATGTTATTGAATGGGCGGTTCCCATTTAGGGAATCCTAAATATTTGCAGAAGTAATAAAAAATTGGTAGACGATCGTGTTGGGGTAGAGGCATGCACAGAAAGAGGGAACATCCCCTCTTTGATCCAAACCACTTCCAGCAACAATCCTTCCCGGCCACTGAAGCAATCCGGTCACATCTCTTCTCCGCAATCGCCGTGCCCTGGGAAACAGTGCTTGCGGCATCCAGTGAATAGAACTCCCCCCCTCTTTTTTTCTGCCCACATAGTTTAGGGTGTTAGCCGAGGTGTTCGCCGAAGCTTTTGTGATTCGCGAATGGAGACGAGCTGCCATAGTGCGGTCACGTAAAATGTTTTCTGTTGCACACGACATGACGGGCATCTGCAACAGTGTTGGCGGAAGGCCTTTATAAAATGTTGCAGGGCGATTGTTGATGATGGGGCGCACATACAAAAATAATTGTGGATGTTCCCCAGAAGTATGCCAGCAGGGGGGGTGAAAACCTTAAGTGAAGGAGATTGCACAGATGGAAATGCAAATGAGGTTGATGTTAATATATTGTAACATTCTACATCAATTTTTAAGCCTTACAGCATTATGGACAATATATAAATGAGTTTAATATTATTTTGTAGAAAAATCAGGAACAGTTTTTGAGACTTTTTAATAAATATCCTTTTAATATATATATATATTACCACTGTACCACGAGTAGGCCAGATTCTGCGCTGTACATGGTTTTACATGGTGATACCCATTTCTCTTGATAGTTTTGGAGAATTGACGATATTTGTGAAATTCACTTCAATTGATGATTTTGACTAAAATCTCACTTTCAAAATGATGTAAAAAAAGGACCAACGCTTCACCGATCTTTCCCATCCAATTTGGTGACTTCACCGTGATGGATGAGCTTTCCACTCACAAGGTAACAACTGTTGAATGGCTTGGAAGTCATTTTTCCGTCAAAAATCTGAAATAATCAAGCACATTGAACTCTACATTTGGTGTAATGTGCAACTCATGCCAAATATGTTGTCATTTCAAATCAAAATATCACTCGCAGCCGAATTCACTTTCATTATGCCGCTTGCAGCACCAACTATTAATACAATTTGGAACTTTTTTTGCTGCCGTACTGTTTCCCCCCTTCTTCAAGTATCTTTAGTTCACATTTGAACTCATTGTAAACGAGTGCCTGGCGCTCGGTCCAATAGGTTTTTGGGTTCTAGTCACGGCGGTGCTATGGATGTTTATAGTGCTTCGGAATCCACTTTAAACTGTAGGTCAAGATGAATAGGACTGTAGAGCGTTGGATGGATGACCGAAAGTCTTACTCCGTTAAAGTAAACATCTCCTGCCTCGAAATCTGCCAGTATGGCAGTCTTGGGTCTTGGCCCACTCTGAGGCCGTTGGGACGCTAATGGTGATCCATCCATTCTCTAAAACTATCATGGCAAAGGGGTATCACAATGTTGAACACTACTTCCGATGACTTCATTACATTCTTCAGAAAGACAATTTATAAAAAAAGATAACCAATCTAAATTTCATTCAACACTGAACAACGCGACACATTTGTTGCTGAATGAATCTCAGAGTGTCCTACATTTATGGTATAAATGACTTTCAATTATGTTTGCGTAATGAATCTTCCACCTCTACATGGATGTTTTCTTCTTTTTTAAGATGCCTTTAATATATTTTGCAAATGCAAACCGAGATTGTAGAGCGCTTCCAAACTTATGGCCCAGAGCGATAACTCTTCGTCGATTACATGACAGCCTATTTGCCATGAAAGTAGAATTTCTTCTCCACAAGGCACACTGTTAGAGGAATTTACGATGTTGTCAAATTTGGCCTGCATAAACCGCATGCAGGAAGCCGAGCTCTGACATAACTTCAAAATACAAAGAACAGGCTCGTTTCTGTTGTGTTGTCATGAATAGCGTATCAAATGCACAATTTGAAAAGAAAATGTCCTTATGTATTGGGAGGTTTGGGGATGAACTTAAATTATATACTGCATGCCTGTAACACATTCCAAATTTTTTGAATTCTTTCATTTTAAATTGGAAAACAAGAGAAAAAAAAAAAAAAAAAAACATTCCTAATCATACATTATCTTTAATAAGCAACCTGTTTTATTTAAAAGAAGATAATAATATGTTATAAAAATCCTTACCATATTTCTATTTAAAAATATTAAATGTTTAAATACCATTTTTATACTTATAGAAACCGAATATGCCTTATCTTTCCTTGCAATGAGCCTGTAACAGAAAGACAAGCCTTTAAATTCCAGCTCAGATTTCACAGCATACATTCAAGTTTCATGAAACGTAAGCAATTCTTTCCCAAATATTAATGACCACCCGTTGCTAGGCAACCGGCATTCCATTTCTCAGTGTGCTTTCCTTTCTGTATTCAAGTTTATTCCTTTTCTTGCGGCCTTCTTCGAAGAGCACCCTTCGGTGGTGGGAGGAAACCGTAATTAAAGCTGTAAATTAGACGCAAACAGTTTCTTCATCTCTGTGGTAAAAATGGGGGACGGGAGGGGGACGCAGAAATGATCGTCTGCTGGAGAAAGGATTCGCAAAAGACGGCGCACCGTTAGTGGAAAAGCACCATCTCACAAACGCTGCATCTCATAAATTCTAATGTACATTTTAAGTACACTTTTACTGTAAATGAATGAATGATACGCGCGTGATAAAGATATCCCAGAGAAGAAATTCAGTAAATATTACGGAAATGTATGTATATTAGCTATGTTTGTAGATGAACACGCATTATTGACTTGGGGACGTTAACCATTAAATTAAATTGTTTGGGTGATTGTTTTTAGACATTAAAATTGAGTTTTATTGAATAACTTGAAAATTTTAAATAATTTGTTTTTTATTGAATAACTTTTTGTATATTTGGATTTTGAAATAAAGTCAATAAAGCAGCCTGCAGGAAGAGTTAAGGGATTTTAAAATTTATTAAAATTAAGCTCATTAAATATAACTAAATAATTTCATAAAAAAATGTTCCCCTGCTATTACAAGTATTGCTATCTCATAAGAATGCATTACGGCTTTTAATATTTTGCTGTCATTAAATTTCAACAAACCTATATTTATGTTCAATAAATTAATACTCTCATAATAAATATACTTTATGAAAGGTTAACTTTAATTGCGTAGCTTAAAAATTGACAATTTGTTTTATATTTGATGAGTTACTACTTGAATAAATGGAAAAAAAAAAATTTATCTTTAATCTTATCGTTAAAATATATAATTAAAAATGCGTATTTATTTAATACGAAGCATAAATCAAACTGCAAAAATACTTTTAACTATTCGAACAGAAAAATATATAGGAAGAAATGTAAACAGAAGACTATTTCAAATAATTGAATGAGTTGCAATCAGAAATTATTTATCGTTTAAATAATGATAATGACATATATATTAAACAAGGTAATTTATTTTTTATTGTTCGAAATATTATTACTTATTACTTTCCACATTGTAATTTAATGATATAAATGGAAAAAAAATAGTGCCAGTAAAAAATATTCTAATTTTTAATTATGCTGCGCTATAATTTCTGTCTTTCCGTATGTCAAATTTCAAACAAAAACATTTGTTTTCAAGTATTAAAACTACGAATTTAAGTCACTAAAACTCAAATTGCACACTACGTAATTTACTTAAAGAATTCTTTTCAAAAATATATATAATTTAAATCACATAGAATTACTTTAAAAATCATCAGTGCTTACTATTTTAACTATAGCAACGTCTAAACTATGAATTTTCTTCTCAATCCTGCGCAAAAATATCGTCTGCTCGAAACTATTGGACGGAAAGAGTTCTACATGAAAACAGTGACATCACATATTTGTTCTCGTATCCATTTCCGCTTCAATAGAACGGAATAAAAAATTGCTTTTCGAACCACGATATTTGACACTATTTTAAGCGAAACCTCTTCGAATGCATTCGAAACACGACAATTCCACGATAATTCGAATAAAATATTTATTCCTGCCATGTCATTTATTTTCAAGTTATTCCATTTTTTTGCGTTATTTTACCTTAATAACCTTCTTCTTCCATTTTGTTTTCCTGTGGAATTTCAGGAATTCTTTTTTTCTCTTTGTTTACTAAGAAAGAAACTAGTTTTAAACTTTTCTTATTTTCAAGTTACGATCCGCATGACAGTGATTGTGCTATTCTGAAAAACGATTTAAAGAAATTTTTTTTATTTATTTCACCCCGCTTAGAAGAGAAATGTCTGGCCATTTTATACATTAAGCGTAACCGATTGTAAATACGTGTATTCTGTCTTTTGTATGTGTTCATTTTTACGATTTCATTCTTTTTTTATTTTGCAGTTGAAGCAATCAAGTAAAAGAATGTTGAAATACTAAAATGGAAGAAGTTTTTTAAGACTTATCCCCCAAGAATTTCGAATATAATGTTGCATTCTAAGACGAATGAGATGTACAGAATCATTTGTCATTTCCTTTTATGCAAAAGACTTTTCCATCAAGTAAAAATTCATTGTCATATTTTAAGCCATGTCTTTTAATTAATCATTCAAATTTATTTTAATTGACAAGCATTTCTGCAACTTTTACCCAAACGAATGATCATAATGGTTGGCAAATGTATGATTCTGCGTACATCTAATGGTACTAATCTAATAGTACATCTAAATATTTATTTTTTATGCTTATTTTATTAAAAATATCATTCAAAAGAAAAATTAACAATGAATTTATGTATTGGGATTATTTTCATTCAAATAAGAAAGCATTAGTAAGCAAAAGAAATTGTTTCTTCCTTTTTCAAATTATATTAAGTACAGTCTTCAGTGTCATCAAATTACAAAAAAAAATATTTTTGTTCAATTGCATTTATAAAAATTTTTAGAGTTTCTTTCGTAGGGAAATATAAAAGATCCTCATTATTATCATCATCAGTGGCGCAACAGCCTTATGGTGGGACAAGGCCGCCTGCCTACTGGCAGATTACGATACGAGATAATTTTTTTTGTTGTAGGGCTGTCAGCCCTACGCGCAACGCTCTACAGCCTTATTAGACAGGGACTACAGCCATATTACACAGGGACCTACGGTTTAAAGTGGTTTCCGAACCACTACAAACATCCATGGCACAGCGGAGAACCCGAAACCTATGGCACCGAGCTCCAGAAATATAACGAGAGGTTACATAACATTTATTTTCAAAATTGCATATGTGCAGCATAAAACTTGCTATGATTGTGATTCAGCATGTTTAGATAGACTTTTTTTATGATTATAGCCACCAAATTCGTCCCAAACTTTATGGTATGTGGTCACTTTGGGCTAATGAGACAGAGACCTACTGTCTAACTTAGATTTCGAAAATTGACAAACATCCACGCTAAGCTAGAATTCGAATATGAAGCCTATTCGAACCTGAACTTGAGCCCTAGCAAATTAGACAACAGCCTGCTTTAATATCTCTCAATATACTGTATAACTTGAATTGACGAAGAACAAAAGATGCACAAATAATTGACTTTCAGAATGACGGAGGTAAATAGACCAATTTAGCAAATACCAAACTCAACAATAGTATCGAAAGTGTTTACATAGATGTAGAAATATAGTACATAAAAATTATTACTGAAAAAATAAGTACATAAGTACCTCATGATCTAATATGACTGCAGAGTGCGCATATGGCTGAAAATTCTACCCTTTAAAAAAGAAAATATCTTCTATCTCGGAATCTGCCTGTAAACAGAATACCTTGGCCCAGCATGGGGCTGATGAAGATGAAGATGAAGAAAGTATTTTACACAACAATTAAATTTATTTAAACAATACAACAATTATTAATTTTGAACCCGGTATTAATCCATTAAAACGAAGCAAATATTCACAGTTAAACAAGGCATTTTTGGTGCAATATATATATTTTTTAATGCCCATTAGGATATGCTGCATTTTACTAAATATTTTTCCAAGAAGATATCAAAATAATAAATTATTTCGTTGCTATTTATTTGGATGTATACCTGTCGAACATAATTTAAATAAATTTTTTATCTTTGAAGGTTGATTTGAGTATATTCGCTAAAAAAATGTGTGATAACAACACGAAGCGATGAGAAAAGAATGTCATTGAATGGGCGGTTGCCACTTTGGGAATCCTAACTATGTGCAGAAAGAATAAAAGGCTGCAGACGATCGTATTGGGGGAGAGGCGTGCACAGAAAGAGGGCATCTACCAACTTTCATCCAAACCACTGCCAAACAACAATCCTTCCTGCCTACTGAGGCAATCCGAGCACATCTCTCCTCCGGAATGGCCGTGCCACGGGGAACAGTGCTTGCGACATCCAGTCAAAAGGTCCCCCCCGCTTCTTTTTATGCCCACATAGTTTGGGGTGTTGGACATGGTGTTCGCCGGGGCTTAGTGAGACGAGCTGCGATAGTGCGGTCACATAAAGTATTCTGTTGCGCGCGACAGGCATTTGCAAGGGTGTTTGGCCAGTCTGGCGGGAGGCCTTTAGAAAATGTTGCAGGGCGGAGGGTTGGTATGTATCACACTTACAAAACAATTATGGATGTCCCATACCCCCCAGAAGTATGCCTGCGGGAATGAAAGAGGTCACAAGTGATTTTAAGTTCAAGAAATTACGGAGAGGGAAATGCAAATGAGGTGAATGTCAATATATTGTAACATACTATGTTAAATTTTAAGGCATAATGGTTTATGGATAATGTTCAAATGTGTAAATTATTATTTATAAAAATAAATTCAGTTTAGAGACTTTAAGTTTTTGAGACATTTATATACATATCTTTTTAATACATATATAATGTGAGTATTGCCACGGGTCAGACAGCTTCAACGCTGTATGATTCTCTTACATTCGACACAGAATGCGAAACGGTTATTTCCAAAAAGACCCACTGGTCGGCAATTCCTTAGGTCTATTAATCGATGAATTGATGAGACAATTAAGATCTATTTATCAAGTATTATTCGAATTATTACATTATTTGTGATAATATATTCATTCATCATATTATTCTTCCATTATTATACGTTTATAATTAAAATCGAAACATCGAATAAGGACTCATCGATTAATCGATGAGTTCTTCATAGATGGATTGTCCGTGCTGTACATGAAAGAAACACAACAGGTCTAACGAAATCCAAAAAAAAAAAAAAAAACTTGCAGCCTTGGAACAATACAAAGACAATGTCATTACAATATGCAGAAAACCCATTCATAAAAGGATAACACATTTTAATCCCATTTAACACTTCAAAACACAATACATATGTTGCAGAATCATCGTAGTATTTTCCAAATTTATGGTATAAATTGCTTTCAAATGTGTTTGTGTAATGATTCTTCCGTCTCTACATGAACGATTTCATTTTTTTAATGGGGCCTTTAATAAATTTTCGGAATATGAGGCACAACGCAAACCGAGATTGGAGAGCGCTCCGATTTTATGGACTGCAGCGATAACTCTCCGTCGGTTACAGGACAAAATATCAAAATATCTGAGCACGGCACACTGTTGAAGGATTTTACGATGTTGTAAAATATGGTTGTTACAAACGCACGCAGGAAGCCGCCTTCTGACATGACTTAAAAATACAAAGTGTAGGCTGGCTTCTGTTCCTTTGTCATGAATAGCAAAGTACTTTACGCTAGTAGGTCCCTGTCCTGTAAAGCGGGCACAAAATGATCGTAGAGCGACAAACCATACAATACAATTGGACTAAGAATCGGGTGATTGGCATGTTTATTCAAATTTATGGGCTATCTCATATATTACTGCGGCCTGATAGACAATTGGCTAGCGCTCCAGGCTTTCGTACCACATGCTTCAGGTTCGAATCCTGGCAGTGGCATGGATGCTTGTCAGTGGTTCAGAATGTATGGGAAATTGTAGGTCGCAGCCTAATTAGAGCAAAGTATCACCGTAGAGCGACAAACCAAACCAAACCATCGACATATTGTTCATATATATCAAAAAAGAAGGTCATACAAAGTTAAACAAAAAAGAAAACTTACAGCATTGGGACAATTCTCAGACAACTTCCTTACAATCTGCAGAATACCAATTCATAAATGGATAATATATTTCCTATTATGAATTTGAAAACATTTCAAACCCTCAAACATTTAAACACAAAAATACATTTGAAAACGCAATACATATGTTACCAGCTCTATACCAGAATTTTCTAGATTTAAGGTATAAATGACTTTCAATTATGTCTGTGTAATGAATATTCCACCTCCACATGAACCTTATTCTTCTTTTATGGTGCCTTTAATAAATTTTCGGAACATGAGGCAGAACGCAAAACCGAGATTGTGGAAAACTCCAAATTTATGGCCGAGAGCGATAACTCTCCGTCGGTTACATGACGACCTATTTGCCATGAAACCAGGATTTCTTCTCCGAAAGGCACACTGTTGAAGGTGGTGTAAAAAAAATTTGGCTGGTATAAACCGCACGCAGAAAGCCGCGTTCTGACATGACAAAAGACAGAGAATAGGCTCCTTTCTGTTCCTTTGTCATGAATATCGTATCAAATGCACAATTTTAGAAGAAAATGCCATTACGTATTGTAGGCTATTCGAATGAATGTTATATGTATACTGGCTGCTTGTAATATATGTCTTAATTTTAAATTGAAAAAAAAAAAAAAAGTACATTCCTAATCATACATTATCTCTTAATAAGCAACCTGTCTTAGTTATAAGAAGATAAGAATATGTTATGAAAATTCTTACTTTATTTCCATTTAAAAAAATTTAAATGTTTAAATACCATTTTTTACACTTATAGAAACCAACGTATTATATTTCCATGCAATGAGCATCCAACAGAAAGACATAATTTCAATTCCATCTAAGCTTTCACAACATACATTCAAATTTCACGAAACGTCAGCAATTCTTTCCCAAATATAAATCCCCCACCCGTTGCTAGGCAACCGCCATTTCATTTCTCATTGCTTTCCTTTCTGTATTTAAGTAAATTATTCCTTTTCTTGCGGCCTCCTTCGAAGAGCACCCTTCGATGGTGAGAGTGGAGCGTAATTAAAGTTGTAAATTGAACGCAAACAGTTTCTTCATCTCCATGGCAAAGAGGGCGGAGGGAAGGGTGGATGTATAAATGATCGTCTGCTGAAGAAGAGATTCGCAAAAGACGGTGCACCGTAAGGTTCGTTAGTGGAAAAGCACCATCTCTCAAACGCCGCAACTCATACATTTTAATGTGCAAAAGTCTCTTCTTTGCAGGGCAGGAGTACTAAACCGAAAACGAGAATGTTGTACTGGTCTATACTGATAACTCTGGAGCTATGGAAATAGAGGCAATTTTAAATCATTGCCTTGAAAAAGGAGAATTGAGAAGAATTTAATCATTTTAAGTACACTTTTCTGTAAATTAGTGTTTTGGCTGGGCGCCCGTATGAAAAAGATATCCCAAAGAAGAAATTTTGGTAAAATTATGGAAATATCTGCATTTTAGATAAGTTTGTAGATGAACATGCGTTATTGACTTTATGATGTCATCCATTAAATAAATTGTTTAGAGGATTGTTTTAAGACATTAAATTTAAATTGTTGAATAACTTTTTGTATATATGGATTGTGAACTAAAGTCATTAAAACAGTCTGCATGAATAAGTAAGTGTTTTTAAAAATTATTAAAATTATGTCCATAAATACAACTAAATAATTCTGTAAAAAAGTTCACCTGCTATTAAAAGTATTGCTTTTTTTCATAATAATTCACTGTCTTTTCACATTTTGCTGTCATTAAATTTCAACAAGCATATATTCTTCTGCAATAAATTAATATTCTAATTATAAATATATTTTATTAAAGGCTTAACTTTTAATTACAAGCATAAAAATTGACAGTTTGATTTATATTTGATGTGCTACTACTTGAAAAAAATGGAAAAAAAAAAAATCCTATTATTTATCTTATCTTTAAAATATGCAATTAAAAATTATTTATTTAATACAAAGTACAAATCCCTCTGAAAAATACTTTTAACTATTCAAACAGAAAGGTTTATAGCAGATAAGTAAGCAGATGATTTTATTTCAAATAATTAAATTAGTTGCCATTTAGAAACTACTTATCGAATAAATATTGACAATATCAATGAAAAAAAAAAAAAAAAAAAACAAGTATTATTTTTTTTTAATTTATAGAAATATTCTTAATTATCATTTTCTGCCTAGTAATTTATTGACATAAATAGGAAAAATTGATACCAATAAAGAAATATTCTAATTTTTAATTCAATACCACAACTTCTGTCTTTCAAAATGTCAAATTTCAAACAAAAACATTTTTTTTTTTTTTTATGTATTAAAACTACGAATTTCAGTCACTAAAACTGAAAATGGACATTCTATAATTTGCTTTACAAATTCTTTTCAAAAACTATATAATATAAATAACATAGAATTAGTTCTAACTATTTTAAATATAACAGCGTCTAAACTATATAATTTTCTTCTCAATCATGCGCAAGAAAATCGTCTGCTCCGAAACTATTTGATGGAAAGAGTTCTACATTAAAACAGTGGCATCACTTGCGTGTTCTCATATCCATTTCCGCTTCAATAAAACGGAATAAAAAATTGCTTTTCGAACCACGATGTTTGAAACTATTTTAAGCAGAGCCTCTTCGAATGCATTCGAAACACGACATTTCCACGATAATTCGAATAAAACATTTCTTCCTGCCATGTCATTTATTTCTCGGTTATTCCATTTTTTGCGTTATTTTACCGTAATAACCTTCTTCTTCCATTTTTTTTTTTTTTTACCTATGGAATTTCTCGAAATATTTTTCTTTATTCTTTTTGTTTACTAGAAATAAACTAGTTTTAAACTTTTCTTATTTTCAAGTTACGATCCGCATGACAGTGATTGTGCTATTGTGAAAAACGATTTAAAGAACTTTTTTTTATTTTTTTTTTCACCACATTTAGAAGAGAGATGTTTGGCCATTTTGTACATTAAGAGTAACCGATTGTAAAGAATTGTAGGTCCGTCTTTTGTATGCGTTCATTTTAACGATTTCATTCTTTCTTTCTTTTTTATTTTGCAGTGGAACTTGAAGCAATTAAGTAAAAGAATGTTGAAATTCTGAAATGGAAGAAGTTTTTTAAGACTCTCCTCCTAAGAATTTCGAATATAATGCGGCATTCTCAAACAAATGAGAATCATTTGTCTGTTCATTTTATCTAGAAGACGTTTCCATCAATCAAAAAATCAGTGCCTTATTTTAAGCAAATGATTTTAATCAATCAATCAAATTTATTTTAACTCACAAGCACTTGGGTAACCTTTACCCAAGCGAATGATTCTGTGTATACCTAATGGATGATTCTTGGTGCCGGAGACTTCGGGTTGGATTCCCGGCGGTGTCATAGATGTTTGTGGTGCTTCGGAATCCATTTTAAATTTCCAGATCCCATTTTAATAAAACTGCTGAGCGTAAGGCTGACGACCCTACAATATTAAAAAACATTTCTCATTTAGGAATCTTCCAGTAGGAAGGCAGCTATGGTCCTACATAGCCATGGTTTTTTATTATTTTCCTAATCATTTTAAAATGAATACGTTTTTATAAATCAATACGTCCCACTCATATAAAATGCATAATTTCCGAAAGTAAGTATAGATTTTTCTTTTATTTCATGGAATTTATTACTTTATACTCAGTTTTCCAATTATCTATTTGCTTCTTAATTTTTTTTTCTATTTCTAATTGCCCGAGAATAAATTGACGAATGACATTGAATTTACCTTTTGGAAACAACTATCATTTGTTTATGATTTTTTCGTACCATTGAAATAAAAATCATTAGTTTCTTTCCTTATTTCCTTGTGATTTCAATTAAATGGTTCGTGTTTTTAATTGATAAAACTTTTTGGGAAACAGTTTTTAAAAGGCTGCACTTAAAAATCTTTTAATGTTTCGCAGAAGAAATGTAAAAAAAAAATTATTTTGAAACACAAAATTTTAAAAAATAATTATATTGACCTGAAAATAATGATGTCTGGATGGAATTGTAGAAAAATATTTTTGACATTTACTGTTTTTTCGGATTTTATAGAAAAATATTATACTAGCATAAGAGATGGATAAAATAAAATAACTATAATTTTAAACAAACAATATTAAAAGAAAAACGACATATAAATTCTCTCAAAATTGGAACAGCTTTTTATCCAACTCTATTTTTGGAAAGCACATTTAATATAATATTTAATAAATTTATTTTAGTTGAAATATTATAGATGATTTTATTTTCTATTTGTTCTACTTCAAAAAGTAAAAAGAAATGACTACTTTTCATAACAATAAAAAAAAACAGCAATAAAGATTTTTAGAACTTTGATTGAAAACCATCTTAAATATATCCATTTAGTCAATAAATTGCGCTGTGTCTGGGACCTAGATTATGAAGAAAAAAAGCCTAAAGAATTTAGTTAACATTTCTTTTTTTCTGTATTTCCTTCTAAGTATTACCCTTTTTCTTCAAATAATACGTTTTAAAAACAAAGCAAAAACACAAAGTTTAGAAATATTTTCTTTTTGTCTTTCCAACGTGGATGCAAATTAAACTTTACAGGACACTTAAAAATTCTTAAAGCTCTGACTTTCCTAAACATGGCAAGTTGAACAATATTTTGGAGGCAAGATTTCTTCAAGAAACGAACAATATACAAAGAAAGTCTGAGAGAAATTGGATTTCTTTTGTCTAATGAGAGTAATTTAATGCTGATGTTTTCAGAGCTTTACTTCTATTTATGACAACACTACTGAAATTCAAAGATATCACAATGGCGGACCTAATTTTGTTCTTTTTTCGCTTATTTTTCATTCTAGACGCGATAGAATCTGAATTTTTCGTGTGTTTAATGAAAATGCAAATTTTTTTTCCCTAATGTAAGATTTTTATAAACAACATTTCAGAAAATAAATAAATAAATAAAATTTTAAAAAAAATAAAAAAAGGAATTGTTTGCTTCATTTCTTGCTAAAGTTGAAAGTTATAGCTGGATTTAATGCTTACACAATATCATGGAAAATTCTAATTCTGAAGACGGCGTAAGTTTTCTCTTACTAAAATTGCTTTCGAAAGAATTTTTATTAAAAACTTCTAAACATTTCTACATTTAAAACAGTGGAACTTTAATAAGAAACGTGTTTCGTAAGTATTAGAACTTTAAATTAATCTTACAAATAAAAATTTGTATCTCTAATGTATTTTGGTTTGAACGATATAAAAAATATGATATAAATAAAGAGTGATTTTAAAAATTATATACAATAAAAAAAAAAAATTAGTAATGTTTTCAATGAGCAACAAAATCATTTTAAGGAAAAAAAAATCGTTTTTCAGAAAAGATCATTTTAAGCATTTTATGCAACAGTTAAGATAAATTAAACAGACATAGCCATCATCATTGCCGCAATGGCCCCATGGTTGGCCAAGACCGTCTGCTTATACGGAGATTTCTAGATCCTAGATTTATTCGCCCAACGATCTACAGCCATATTATACCGGGAACTACAGTTTAAAGTGTATTCCGAACCACTACAAACATCCACGGCATCGGCGGGAGTCCAACTCGAAACCTGTGGCTATTCAGGCCCTGAAATAGATATTGACCCTTTAAAAGATAAACAAATATTCACCTTTTAACAAGACCTTTAACCTTTTTCAATGCAAAATTTTAATTTTTTTAATACCCAATATGATTTCTATTTTATTAAATATTTTTCCTTAGAAGAAATTAAATTTATAAATTATTTTTCGCGTTTCATTTGGATATATAACTATCGAGCATTGTGTAAATATCTTTTTTCACCTTCACAGGTTGATTTGGGAATATTCGAGCTCCAGAATGTGCGATAGCAACGCCAAACGATCAGAAAAGAATGTTATGGAATGGACTTTGGCACTTTGGGAATCCTAAATATTTGCAGAAATAATAAAAGGCGGCAGACGATCGTCTTGGGGACAGAGGGGTGCACAGAAAGAGGGAGCATCCCATCTTTGATCCAAACCACTTCCACCAACAATCCTTCTCTGCTACTAACGCAATCCGGGCACATCTCTCCTCCGGAATGGCCGTGCCCCGGGAACAGCGCTTGCGGCACCCAGAGAATAGAACTCCCCACCCCCTATTTTTATGCCCACACAGTTTGGGGTGTCGGGTGGTGATCGTCGGGGTATTGTGAGACGCGAAAGGATGGAGCTGTGATAGTGTGGTCACGTAAGTGTTCTGTTGCACGCGACATGACAGGCATTTGCAACAGTGTTAGAGCCCGTCTGGCGGGAGGCCTTTGAAAAATGTTGTGGGGCGGTGTTGTTGAGGATGGGGCGCACATGCAAAATAATTACGGATGTCCCCAGCAGTCTGCCTTAGGGATAAAAGATGTGACATGTGATATTAAGTTAAGAAAATTGTACAAATAGAAATGCAAATGAGGTTAATGTTAATATACTGTAACATACTGTATCAATTTGTAAGCCCTAACGTTTTTGAACAATGTTCAAATGTGTTTAATATTATTTTATACAAATAAAATGAACAGTTTTTGAGACATTTAAATTCATATCATTTTTAATATCTATAAATATAATATATTACCATTGTGAGAGATTCAGCACTGTACGACATGTATGGGATTTTACAATATGATGCCCATTTGCCATGATAGGTGTAAACAAATGGACGCCATCTGGGAAATACACTTCGACTTTAAATCTTTCATATATATATAAAAAAATAAGTAGTATATAAATATTTTTTTTTTCACCACATCATTCCCACACTGTGACAGGACAACTCAACTCTAGGCACAGTGATGTGGTGTGGTGTAGAAGTGGTGTCTTAGAGAAGGTGGTTTTGATTCTCTCCACAGTCGAAATCGAAACAGTTCCGCGGGTCTTTTAATCGATGAATTAAATCGATTATTATTCATTCTATATTACTCATTTCATTATTCATATTATTATATTATTAATGATAATTTATTCATTCATCATATTATACATCCATTGTTATTCATCGATAATTAAAATCATTCATCTATATTCATCGATTAATCAATGATTCCTTCATAGATGGATTGTTCGTGCTGTACAAGAAAAGACACAACAGTTCTAACGAAGTCCAAAAAAAAAAAAAGCAGAAATCTTGGATCCTTGGAACAATACTCCTATGACTTCATTACAATCTGCAGAAAACCAATTCATGAAAAGATAACAAATCTAAATTCCGTTTAACATTTAAAAATGCAACACATTTATTGCTGAATGGATCTGAGAGTTTCCTACATTTATGGTATAAATGATTTTCAATTATATTTGGTAATGAATCTTCCACCTCTACATGAACGTTTTCTTTTTTTTTATGTCCTTAATAAATTTTCTAAATTTGAGCCAGAACCGCTAACGCCAACCGAGATTGCAGAACGCTCCCAAATTTATGGCCCAGAGCGATTACTCTCCGTCGGTTACATGACAACCTATTTGCTATCAAAACCAGGATTTCTTCTCCGCAAGGCACTCTGTTTGAGGATTTTTATGATGTTACGAAATTTAAAAACCGCATGCAGGAAGCAGCGCTCTGATGATTTAAAAACTCAAAGAATAGGCTCCTTTCTGTTGTTTTGTCATGAATAGCGTATCAAAGGCACATTTTAAAAAGAAATTGTCATTGCATATTGTGAGGTTTTGCGAATATTTACTGCCTACTTGCAACACATGAAAAAAATTGAATTTTTTTAGAATCATCTTAATTTTAAATTGCAATTTTCACTGTTTTTATATATAAGGGGTGATTATAATTAAGTCCCGTTTTCAAAATGCTGTGAGAAAAAAAGGAACCACGCGCCACAATGAGTTCAAATTTGGACTGAAAATAATTGACGATGGGTAAAACGGTATGGTATCAAAATTAAGGCAACCAATATATTCCATCTAATTGGCTATGGACTCGCCGTGGTGTATGGGCTTTCCACTGACAGTGTCACAACTCTTGAATGACTTGGAAGTCATTTTTCCGTCAAAAAACCGAAACAATCCTGCACATTGAACACTACGGTTGGTTGAATGTGTAACTCATGCCAAATACGGCGTCATTTCGATTCAATGTATCAATGGAAATGCAGAAAGTTTAATAATTACCCCAAAGATTTCACATTATGTATTCAGTATTGTTAATTAAATTTAAAGCAGTTCAAGATTCAATAACACAAAGAAAGCATTGCTTTGAAATATACAAAAAAAAATATGAATACCAAAATCATTA
>BPLR01011402.1:0-70693 GCA_021605095.1 Caerostris extrusa | reverse complement strand
TCATACGTAGTTTAAAAATAAAAATAACTAATATAAAAAAAATAATATTGTTTAATTTCTGAATTCTGTTAATATTTAGCTAGTCTACTTCATTTTCAAAGCAGTAACTGCAATGAATGCTCCTATTTGGAATCGAATACGCTTAATGGCATAACACAATTAATCAAGAATAAAAGATTAAATACAATATTCTTTTTACTCATATTAGTGTAATTATTTTTTTTTTTTTTGAAAGTTTATTTTACAATTGGTTTAAAAAAAAGAAAAAACAAAAATAACAATTTTCGTCAATATAACACATACTATATATTTAAAGTCAATTTTATGAACAAACCATAAAAAAAAGAAAATATGGCAGAACAATTTATTACGTACAGCAATAAAAAATTATAGCAATTTAAACTTTTATGTAACCAGCACAAAACAGAATTTAATATAGTTTCTTATAGATAAGAAAAATCACCTTATTTGTAAAAGAAACAAGTCTAGACAACGTAGTGTCTGGAAGATAAATTAAGAATCGATTACATCTGTGCTACCTGTTACTTTTGCAGATGTAAGTAATTGGAATTAAGATGAATGCCACTGGAGTCTGAGGTAATTACTTTATGCTGCAGACAATTATCTGTTTCTCTTTATTTCTATTATTCTAGCAATTACACTAGGACAAAGAACTCAAGTTCGGAATTTAAATGGCTTCATAAGAATTACGTGTATTACACAAGATCAATATTTTTGTTTTTAAATACCAGGTACTTTGTCCTGGTGTCCTTCTCGTCGTTAAAACGACAAGGAAGTAGTAGATTCTATGCTATTTACGATGTACCACAGAAAGGGGATACCCTGCACTAAAATTATACCACCACGAATTTGCGAAAATAAGAATAAGAATTTATGCTACATGCTACTTCTAGATGTAAGTATGGAAATTAAGATGAATTAAATCACTGCAATCTGAAATAATTACTTTTATGCTGCAGACAATTATTTATTTATTTTTTTTTTTCGGTTATTTTAGTAATTACACTAGGACAAAGCACTGAAGTTTGGGGAATCAAAATGACTTCATAAGAATTACCTGTATTACTCAAGATCAATATTTTTATTTTTACATATCAGGTACTTTGTCCTGTATTTTTGTCTCTAAAACGACAAGGAAGTAGTAGATTTATCATTATTTACATCAGGGAAGGTGACACACAGCACTACTAAAATTATAAAACCACGAATTCTAAGCTACCTGCTTCTTCGTTGTACTTTAAATTCTATGCTACCTGCTACATTACTTTATTTTGCAGACAATTATCTTTTTTTCTTTTTTTATTACTGTTACACAAGGATAAAGCATTCAAGTTCGGGGAATTTAAATAACCTCATAAGAATTACCCATGTATTACACAGATCAATATTTTTATTTCTTTTAAATACCAGGTACTGTGTGTATTTCTGTCCTTAAACAACAAGGAAGTAGTATATACTCTCAGGTTATTCACGATGGGGAAAGAAGGGATATACTGCACTAAAATTATCATCATCATCATCATCAATAAACCGACAGCTCAGAGGCTGTAAGGCTTTCCTTCGAAGCTTATTTTCATACTCCTCTGGGGGATGAAGTTGTCCTCCGTTCTTAACCTTAGTACAACAGCAAAATTTTTTTCTACTGTATCTCTTCTTCATCACAGCTTTTTTCCCTGTGGCTCTCACGCAACGGGCCTTTTTTACAGGGTTTTTTCTGTTATTCTAGTAATTACACTAGGACAAAGCACTGAAGTTTAAGGAATTTAACTGATTTCATAAGAATTACATGTATTACACAAGATCAATGCTTTAATTTTAAATACCAGATACTTTGTCCTGGTGTCCTTCGTCATTAAAACGTCAAGAAAGTAGTAGATTCTGCATTATTCCTACCAAGGGAAGGGGGATATTGCACTAAAATTATCCTCATCATCAATAGCCTGACAGCCCAGGGAAAGCTGTTTTCTTTGAAGAGATTTCCATGCATTCTGGGGGTGACAAAGGTCCTCCAATTCATAATCAGCAAATTCTTTTTCATCTGTGTCTATCCATCACAAACTTGTGTCGTCCTTTCCTCTTTGTCCCGTGGCTTTGTCAAACGAGCCTCTTTATTACAGGGTTTTTAAATCATTCATTCTAAACACATGATCAGCCCTTGTTTAATTTATTGATCTTAATAAATATTCTAATAAATGTGTCTTAAAATAGCATATATAAATTTTCATACTGTCTTCTCCAACAATCACTCTCCCTAACACCTTCAAGAATTGCCCTTTAAAAACTCCCGCTCAAATATACCCAAACGGGTCTCATCAGATCTTGCAAAGTCCATGTTTCAGAGCCCTTCACTAAATTAGGTTTAAAAAGTTTTTATATTCTATATTTTGTTTTAGAATAAGAATTTAGTTTTTCTGCAAAGAACTGGGATTTAAACTGATTTTCTTAACCCATAAAATGCCTTATTGGCAGACACAATTCTGTTTTTTATTTCAGGTAAGCTAATATTTTGACAATAATTGCTCAAATACCCTCAAAGATTATATTTTAAGGTTTTTCTTCTTCCTTTTCTTGCCAAATCATAGAGCATTCTGACCAACAGATTTATCGTGCCATACACAATTGAAGCCTTTTTGATTCAAACCCGCCTATCTTGTTTGGAACCAAGAATCGTTGGTTCTGAAACACAATCCTCTGAATATCAATGTTTTAAAATTTTATTTTATGAGATAAAATTGTTAGGTATTTTGATTGATTGATTTATTAGAGAACTAATGAATTGTAAAAATTATTTTACTAAGGAATTAATCAGTGTCGGATAATAACATGATGTATTTTACTTTAATAACATTTAAAACAAATATTACTAAGAATATTATTGTCGTGCTGTACTAATCCGAAGTGTCCTGCAGTGCGGGACGGACATTCCATGAGTAATCTATTGATTGATGGAGGGAAAGAGGACAGCTTTTGTTATGTTGGAGCACCCGTAGGTAAAAAGTCTGACTTGGCTCCGTGACGCTCTTTTTTACAGTCGCATGAGACCGGGACCAACGGTTTTAAAGTGGATTCTGAACCACTACAAACATCCATTGCCCCACCGGGATTTCGAACCCGAAACCTGTGGTACCATGCCCCAGAGCTCTAGCCACTCTACCATTCAAGCCCCCCTAAGAATATTAAAAGTACAATTGAAGATTATGTTCCCATAAAATTTGGTAAACATTTGCTTGTACGAAATCATGAATTTTAAAATTCATATTAATTAAAAACATTTATACATAAAAATATATAGCGGTCACAATTTTTTCCATGTATAAAAAATGAATTTCTTAAAATTAAAAATTGCATTATTATCTATAATTATTAAACTGATAAATATATTTAGACTGCAATTTTAAAAAATAAAATGCTTGTAGGTCTTGAAATAAATCATTAAAAACCATTTATTGTCTAATGTTCTCTTTGCATGATTAAATTAGCATTTATACCAGAGAAAATTACACGGAGAAAACATCAGAACATTTTTCCAAGAACCACTTCAACAAAACCATTCAATATTTACAAGCATCAGTTCCCCTATTTCTGCTCTCTTTTTGCCTATATCCCCACCCACAACCACAAACAATCGATTTTTATTATTACTAAAAACAATATGTTCGTCATAAAGACATGGACCATAAAATACGCCTACTTTATTATGATTATGATCCTAAAAAAACTTTTTCTGTTAAAACTGAGGGAAAAGTATATCATAAAAAAAAAAAAAAGAACAGACTTCAAAGAATAATGATAAATCACTCCCCATTTTTTCATTCATTTTTTCTCAAAAATGATCATAACATGGCATCATCACTGTCTTTAACGTCTTATTTGAAATTGCATAAGAATTGATATTACGATCTTTAAACCTAACTTAATTTTTAATTTTTTTTAGATTTAATTAAAATAATTTTATAAATTTATAGCTGTGTGTATAAGATTATTTAAAAAAATAAATTTAAAAATAATAAAAATAATAAATTTTAAAAATAAATATAAATAAAATAATGATCATTTTTAAATAAATTTTAAAAAGTTAAATTTTTTTAGATATGAAAAGTGTTAATTGTGACCTATATACTATTTAAATACCAAGTTTTCATTTAATAGTTTTTATATATTTAAGACTATTTTAATATAGGGCGTCAAACAATATATAATCTAAAAAAAATCCATCAAATCCAACATAATAACCGATAATGTCATTTAAATATAAAATTTTCACTTAATTTTAATATACTAAAACTCCTTTAGTACATGACAAAACATAAACCATAAATGATTTAAAAACATCAATCAAATCCATCAAAAAACCAAAAATTGCCTTAGAATTATTTTAACATATTTATTTTTGTTGTTTAAAAATATTTACTTGCTGTAATTTTTTTTTTACAGGTGTATTTTTTATAGTAAAAGTAAAATATTAAGAAATAAATCTAAATTTAATAAAATTAATTAAATTTTTACAATTGACAAATCTTTGAAATTTAAGTGTTCTCAAAAAGAGTGTGTTTAATACACTAATACATAATTATAAATCTATAGGCTGATATAATTATACAAATCTCATTTTTCAAATACTTCTTACTTTTTTATTTGACTTATCTAATAGATTGTATATAATAGAATAAAATTTGATTGCTTAACAATATTATTTAAGAATCAACTATTGATTATTCTCAATGGTTTTTTTTCCGTATTAATTGAAAAAATTGGGAAAAATAATAGTTGATTCTTAAATAATATTGTTAAAGCATCAAAGTTTTATTCTGAAAAAAGTTATTAAGTTTTATTCTTGTATTATTATAAAGTTTTATTCTGCATAGTACAACTAATTTATTTTTCACAAAATTCTTTGAATGTTATTGTAAATAGAACTGAAGTCTATAAATATCTAAAACTATTGGATAACATTTTTTATAATAAAAATTTGTTGTTTAAAAAATCGAATTTTAGTGCTCTAGAAAGCCTGTCTGCTACATTACTCACGAGCCCTGTCTACGTTATAAAGTACAGAATAAGGTATAGTGAGCATTAAACCTTTGTGTATACTCAGTGTGTTTTTCTAAAACTACAACTGAGAAAAGTATATAGAAAAACACAAACAAATATTACAGCTTTTATGTGAAATTTTGTCTTAATTTAAAATTTTAAATAAGTTAAAAATTTTCACTTATTTAAACATTTTAAGTAAGGAAACATTTTAAATAAGAAAATTGTAGTAAAAAAAAATCATGTATCTATAAATTATTTCATTTGATAAATTTATTATTTGTAAAATTCAGTTATTTCCAATAAATCACATTGCAGACCAAACATTCAATAATAAAAGGGAAAAAAATCATTTTCTCATCTCCTCTACGATAAATCCTTAAGGTTGTTTTTCTACAAAACAACAAAATTACCCAATTTTTTTTTCTTTTAATTATTTTTTTTCTTTTTATTGAATCCAAGGCTTGGCTTGATAAACATTATTCGGACTTTGCACCAGGAAAATCAACCGTAGAGAAGGGGTTTGCGAAATTTAAACGAGGCGAAATAAGCACCGAGTACGATGCACGCAGTGGAGGCCCCAAAGAGGCTGTTACCGACGAAAACATCAAAAAGTCCACAAAATAATTTCTGATAAACGTAAAGTGAAGTCGATTGAGATAGCTGAGACCCTAAAGATATCAAAAGGAACGTGTTGGACATATCGTGAATGAATATTTGGATATGCGAAAGCTCTGTTCAAAGTGGGTGCCACGCGAGCTCACAATCGACCCAAAACAACAACGAATTGATGATTCTGAGCAGTGTTTGGAGCTGTTCCAGCGTAATAAACCCGAATTTTTGCATTGATATGTGACAATGGATGAAACATGGCTCCATCATTTCACATCGGAGTCCAATCGACAGTCAGCCGAGGCGACTCCACGTGATGAACACTAAAAATGCTATAACTCACATACTAGTATTGCAACAGCTGT
This sequence comes from Caerostris extrusa, assembly GCA_021605095.1. Lineage (NCBI taxonomy): Eukaryota > Metazoa > Arthropoda > Arachnida > Araneae > Araneidae > Caerostris > Caerostris extrusa. The sequence goes on along the minus strand of BPLR01011402.1, from coordinate 64,664 downwards.
AACATTTATACACGTGTCTTTTGAAGGTTAGTGCCAACTAAAAATCATATGGATTTAATACTAGTAGCGTCATCTATGTGTCAGCCTACGAACATTTCAGCCCATGTTATTTAAATTTATTTCATAGTTTCAATGTGTGTTAGAAAATTAAAAAGTAATAAAATAATTTTTACCAATGGCATTCTAAAAGATCATAGAAGGAAATCATCTTTAATTTCATTATTTATACATATTTGCGTTTATTTCATATTGAATTACATAATTGAATTAAATTCTACCTTATACCCTAATTCAATTTAATAATCAATGCAATGTAATATATAAAGTAATAAAATAAAATAAATAATAAATAATAAATCAATAATAAAGTTATTAAATCAGTAAGTTTTGATATATCATGAATTCTTTAGTCATCGTATGATTTTTCATATTGTTTTATCTTGAATATATGTTTTCTTTTAAAAATATATATAAACAAAACATTGAATAAAATTAAAACCTCATAATAAAAATCATGATAGTAACTATTGCCTTTTTTTAACAAAAACAATTGCCTGATTTTTTTTTTTTTTTATACTTTTAGTTTCATATCACAAATATTACATTAAGCATGTTCAATATATTCAGTAGAAATACTTATTCAAAAACAGGCACTTTAAACAGAAATAAATATTAACTATTTTTCAATAGCTTAGCATTCATATTTTTTTTTTTTTTATAACTGCGTTGAAAAATAAACTGTCTGCAGCGAATTTAATGCTATTGATACATTTCAATGAGATTACATAGCTAATGAATTTTATAACCAAATTTTAAGATCAATAAAATAATTATACAAGACTTTTGTAATTCTGATAGCTTTTTATTTGAAAATAAACGGTAATCGATTATGCTATTTAATTTTTAATACGAGGTTTTAGTTTTATTCATAGAATAAAATTAAAAATTAAAATACTTTTAGCTCAATAGAAGAGGCATTGTAATAAGCTAAAATACTTTTAGTTTTATTCTATGAATAAAACTAAAACCTCGTATTCAAAATCATGATACTAAATATTGCACTTTTTAACTAAAACAACTGCTTGAATTGTTTTTTATACATTTAATTTAATATCAAACATATTACATTAAGCAACAGAATGCCAAGAAGAAATTCTTATCTTTTTAAAAACATGCACTTTTAAACAGAAATAAATATTAAATCTTTTTATTAGTTTAGCATTTATATTTTTCATTTTATAAATATACAGAAAAATAAACCACCTGCAACGAATTTAGTAGTAATTAATTGCTATTAATAGATTTCAATAAGATTACATATAAACTAATGAATTCTATAACCAAATTTCAATATCAATAAAATAAAATTATACAAGACTTTGTAATTTTTATAACTTGTTATCTGAAAATAAATTATACCAGTTACTCCATATAATTTGTTTTTGGTAAATTCTTTAACTAACAGATTAAATTTATAATTTGCAGCAAATTGTGTACACTTTGAAAAAAAATTTAATATCAAAAAATGGTAAGTGGGTGTTTATTAAAAATTCTTTTTAAAGTAAATAAAAATTGTTTTTCATTTAAAAACTTAGATTAATTAATAAATTTTCCGATATGAAATGTACATCGGTTTCTATTCATAATTTAATTAAAGAATAATGACAATAAAAAACTTAAATGAAATGAAGTATGAAGTACATAGAATTAAAAAAATTCTCTATTATAATATTCTCTATACAATTATAATCTACAATTATAAATTACAACGCATAGATGAAGTGTAATATAAATTTATTTAGACTTATATCACATTATATTTATTAAAAATTCAATTAAAATTTATAATTAAAAATATTTTACAAATAATTGATTCCAGATAATTGATTGATTGATTTATAATTTTAATATTTTTTTGATTTATATGAAAAAACCTTATATTAATTTATGCTTCCTCTTAATGCTTAATATAATACGAAAAACAATGGCATAAAATTATTATCATAATAGTTAAATCTAATATTTGTTATTTCGAAATTTTTATTAAATATATTAAAAATTAATAAATTATAATAATATTTCAAATTTATATATATTTGTAGATAAATTGTACTATTGATTAATATGAATTATTACATTTATTAAAATATTACTTGCATAATAAAATCAAATATAATAAATACACTTGTGCATGTAATAAATGCAGTGTAAAACATAAATTAGACCCAATAAGTTTTATAATTTTAAAAATACACAATGTTTTAAAATATGTCATATTTAAAAGTAATAAAAGTAAAATATATATACATATATAAATTAGATCCTAGTGTTAAAGCAAAGAATTTATTTTGTAATTTTTTTATGATTAGAGAAATTATTTTGACATTTCAAAATACAACTTTTTTTAATAAGTAATCATTTAAGAGGATTATATAAAACAACGTCGTGTGTTAAATGTTATACTTTATTATGTTTCGAAAAAAATTTATTTGATATTTTAAATACTTTTTTAACATAGCTTTAACTTAAACAGATCTTGATTAACAAAGATATCAGTTATATTTCGATCTTTATCTAACAAAAGATTTAATATTACTTTTTTGTAAAAGTGTTTGACGTAATTAAATTAAAACATTGTGGCATGTCAGTTTTTTTCTTTTATATCATATTTTTTACTTTATAAAAAGCAGGTTTAAAGAAAAAAAGCAATTTTAAAAAGACAGTTTCCTGGTTCATTCTTCTGTTTTGTGAAGCATATGTTATGTAATTAGATTTTTAATATGTTTTTAGTTTCTTTACATATTCCAAGATGTCAGATAAAATTAAAAACCTGAAGCGTTTTGCAATTTTCTATCAAGGGAATCTCATTTCCTTTAATTTAATGTAACCCTGGGTTCTTTTTCAAAATTTTTACGTTACTTGTAAAAATAAAGATCTTCTTGGATACTATTAAGAATTAATTAAGAACTGGATATATAAAATAGCAAGTAGGTTTAATTTTCTCAACAATACATACAACGATTTAATTCCCTCAATACATAACGATTTAATTCCTCAACAATACATAACGATTTAATTCCCTCAACAATACATAACAACGATTTAATTCCTTCAATAATATAATAATACTAATAATGTTAATATAAAATGTAAATGTATTCTAAAATTCTTCTGAAATAATTATTTTCTATTTATCCGAGAAATACAATTAAACACAACATCATTTTACGCACAGAAAAAAAAAAAATTGTTCATGAAAAAAATTAAATTTAGTTTTAATTGACAAAGTTATTAAATTATTTAATTATTATTAATATATTTAATTAATTATTATTATTATTTAATTAACTACAGCCCATAGTGGGTAAAGGTCGTCTGCCCAATGGAAAATTTTGAAATAGGAGATTTACTTTTTACAGGGAGGGATTTCAGCCCTATGCCTAACGCTCTACAGTCATATTAGACCGAGACCAGGGTTTAAAGTGGATTCCGTGGTACTGTCGGAACTCGAACACCAGAATGCTAATCACTTGAACATCAGTTATTGGCTCCTATGTTTATTGGCTACAAAGTAATTCAGCGTATTATTTTTTCTGGGAACACTTACATAAGTCAAACATAAACATTTCACCAGAAACGTTTTAAGCTTTTCAAAAAATAAATAAATAAATAATTTCCTTCCCCAAGTTGAAGTGCTAGAAGCTTTTTATTGACAACACGAATCATATGAAATTTGCAAGGTCTGAAGTTTTCTCTCATTTTAAGTGCTGTTTAAGATACTTAAGTTTCTTTCAGTTATTTTCTTGGAGTCTTAATTGAGCAATAAAGCATAAAAAAAAGGAATTTTCAATTAAATAACACTTAATCAATAAAAGTAGAAATATCTAATCAATTAAAAATTTCTAATTAATAAATATTTAATTAAAAACGAAATTATCTCCCTAATAAAGCTTCAAATACTTAGACAGTTACTGTTTATGCCATAAACAAGGGCTGCATCGACGTTGATCATTTAGCACTACCCAAGGGGTACGTGTAGCTTGAAGATATACTACGGACGCGAGTAACGCTACCCCCCACAACGCTCTACGATTGTGTTAGAACTCGATCTACTGTTTAAAATGAATTCAGAATCACTATAAACATCCATGGCACCGTCGGAACTCAAATGCAAAAAGTATGTGGTATCGAGAGCCAGAGCGCTAGCCACTCGGCCCTCAGGCCTGTCAAAAACGAAGTAGAAATATATAATCAATAAACAGTTTCCATTCAAACATTAAGGAATGGTAAAAAAAATTATTAGAGAAGCATCTTTCAAATATTTGGGGTTTAATAAAAGCAAAGTAGAAAGATATCAATAAATAATTTCCATTCAAATGTTAAAGAATTATTACAGAAGAAGTTATCAAATATTTGTGATTTGATAATAAAAAAAATTTTACACTTCTACAACGAAAATTATTCAGTTATTTTAAACAAGTAATACTTATTCCACCAAAAGAAAAATAACCCCTAAAACGACATTTTTCATTTTTCTATCCCTAAGTTGCAGATGAAAGTGCTAGAGGCTGTTTGCTGACAATAAGAATCATACGAAATTTACAAGATCTGAAGTTTTCACTCATTTCAAATGCTATTTAAGATGCATATGTTTCTTTTAGTTATTTTCTTGGAGTATTTCTTAATTTAGTGATGAAGTATCAATAATTTTCTAGTTAAATAACAGTTGATCAATAAAAGTATTAGAGATATTTAATCAATAAAAGAAAACGTTCTTATTAATACATATTTAATCAAAAAACGAAATATATATAATCAATAAATAGTTTAACGATATAATCAATAATAAAATCAATGAAGCGATATATGTAATTAATAATAAAATCAATAAAACGATATATAATAATAAAAATCAATAAAACGATATAATCAATAGTAAAATCAATAAAACGATATAATCAATAATAAAATCAATAAAATGATATAATCAATAAAAAAATCAATAAAAATGTAATTAATAAAATATATAATCCAAAATCAATGATACAATCAATATAAAATCAATAAAACGATATAATCTAAAAATAGTTTAACGATATTCAATACTAAAATCAATAAAATGATATAATCTAAAAATAGTGCAACGATATAATAAATAATATAATCAATAAAATGATATAATCAATAATATGATCAATAAATAGTTTCTATTCAAATGTTAAAGAATGGAAAACCCAAATACTTAGAGAAGGAGTAATTAAATATTTGTGATTTGAAAATAAAAAAAAAGCCTTTTTACACTTCTACAACGAAAATTATTCAATTCTTTTATACAAATAAGACTTTTTCCACCAGAAGAAAAATAACCCCTAAAACGACATTTTTCATTTTTCCTCCGCAAGATGCAGATGTAGTGCTAGAGGCTGTTTGCTGACGATTCAGTCTGGCAAATAAATTTCCAAAAGCTAGAGTGCTTACCTCTTCTAAAACTGTTTACAAGATTCGATCCATTTTATGAAGAGTTTTTCAATATTTTATTTACATGACTCTCTATTTTCATAATAAGAAAAAGATATGGTATAGATATAAATCTTTTAAAGTAAACAAAATCTAACCAATAACTGAACGATCAGCAAGAGAAAGGTAAATAATTAATCATTAAAATATTTTTCTATTAAAAGCAAAAAGGAAAATGAAATAACTTCAATATATTGCAGTTATCTCTATTTGAATATTTCCTGTTTTGGAATGATGAAAAAAATTCGTATACCTTCTGCAAAATAAATCTTTCAGACCTTTTAGTCAACCAAAATTCTTCCTACTAGAGGAAAATATAATCTTATTTTTCTTTTAAAGTTTTAAGTCTCCAAGTTGTTGATGAAAAGTTTTGAAGGTTGTTTGTTGACTATGAGAATCAATCTGGCAACTGAATTTCCAGGAGTTGAAATGTTTAGTTCTCTTAAATTGTTGACAAGATGGGTTATTTTCATGGAGATTTTTTTATTCGGCTCTCTTAGGAAAATATTTTCTAAGCATATCATTCAGGTTTTTATCTTAAGCAATATTTTTGAATTTAAATAAAAATAAGGTATGAAATTTAATATTTACTTTAATTTATAATTTTTAATATTTATTTTAATTTTATTACTTTTAACAAGGAGTAGAATTGCCGAGTGGATAGCAGATTTGATGTAAATCTCAATAAATGATGATGTCTCAAATGATCTCAAAAATGATAAAACTAAAGCATCACTGTCTTGAAGACAGCACGATAATTCTGCTGCCAGAAAATCCTACATAATGCTCAAAGGGTAGAGAATTTGTGGATCTATTTGAATATTTCTAGTTTTTTAATAATGAAATTAGAAAATAAATTCATATACCTTCTGCAAATGAATCTTTCAGTCCCTTTAGTGAACCAAGATTATTCCTACAAGAGGAAAATATAATCTTATTTTTCAGAATCAATCTTGCAACTGAATTTCTAAGAGTTGGAATGTTTAGTGCTCTTAAGTTGTTGATAAGATGAGGATATTTTCATGAAGATAATTTTATTCGCATCTCTTAGGAAAACATTTTCTAAGCAAATCATCCGATTTTTTTTTCTTATGGACTATTTTTAAACTTAGATAAAAATAAGGTATGAAATTTTAATATTTCTGCTTTTAACAAGGGGTATAGCTGCCTAGTGGATAGCAGGTTTGGTGTAAATCTCAATAAATAATGCCGAACTGAAAGCATCCCTGTTGAAGACAGCACGATAACTCAGTACGCCAAAAAAATCCTACGTTATGCTAGAAGAGTGGAGATTAAAAGACGATTTGCATTTTTCACTCCAGATCCCCTTTGGTTACTTAGTCCAAATTGTTTTGGGAAAATAGGGACAGATTGTAGAAAGAGACGAGCATTATTACCTACGTAAAGCTGATCCTCCTGCATATCTGCCGTTATAATGGAAGATAGGCTTGAAATTGGGAAAACTATCATGATCATCTATTAGATCATTATCATCATCCTATATTTCATTTTTTTATGTAAATTGAAATTTATTCATTGAATTGATTATATCATTATATCCATTTATAAAAAATAAATCCATTATTTATTGATTTTTTTAAAATCATTATTTTATAAGGTTTAAATACAGCTTTTTTTAATTATTTAAATGCATTATTGATAGATTATTCAAATACATTGATATATTTTTAAATACATTACTTTTATTGTTTAAATCTATTATTTATTGATTTTTTTTAAATTCATTATCAAACTTAAATCCATTAATTTTTTATTGTTTAAATCCATTATTGATTTTAAAATTCATTATCAAAATTAAATCTCATTATTTATTGATTTTTTAATTACATAAATTTACAATGTTTATATAGCATTAATTTTTTTATTACTTTTATTTTCACAGTGCAAGAAAACATTATTAATACATTTTTTTCATCCATTACATTATTTCAAACAAAAAAATTAGTCTTCTAAATTTATTTATTCATTTATGATAATATTTGATTCAAAGCAAATATTATCAGAAATTTAAAAAAAAAAAAAAATCTGGAATTTAAAAAAAAAAAAAAAACTTTTTATTGCTTCATAAATACTTCGATTTATTAATAAGAGCTATTTTTTTTGTACAATATGACACGATCATTGTTAACATTGCAATGTATATTCCGGAAATATCTGTATGCCATATCATCAGAAAAGTTTTAGCATTATTAATAGGATGGAGCCTATCTGCCCACTATGTTGCTGAATAACAGACATCGTTTTGAACGTTTCTTAGCAGTTAAACTGCCTGATATATTGTTTTAAATAACGCATAACTATTCAACTGATAGTACAAGTAAATGGTTATAAATATTATTTTTTATTTATCAATATTATTTTTATTTATCAATATTATTTATTATCAATATTATTCAAAAAAAAAAAACCTCAGCTTCATTTTTATTTTTTCAGCATATTTCTATCTTCATTTATTTTCGAATTGATAATTCTATTATTATTATCATTATTTCCAACTTAATCCAAAAACTTTTCTGGTTTTTAAATTATCCTGCACAACACTGATTATCCTGTTCCATAAAAAATAAACTTTATTTTTTACCAAATAAAATAATTTATTATCCATTGTACCCCATTACATTAGTTGCATTTAATTAAAAAAAAAATATCAACCAAAAGAGATCTGAACAAATTCAAAAATATTTACAATTAACTAAAGCCAGAAACACAAGAAATTTTCTTTATTTGATTTCTCCAATACGAGATTTTAAATAATAGAATCTTTGTTTCCAAAAATTAAAAATACTTGATCTTTACCCTAGCTACTCGTTCTCGGTTGCATTCCCAGAATTCTTGTGAGCAATTAATAGAAGGAAGCGGGCAAATAAGATAACATATCAAGGCTTATCGATCGTTGTCTCATCAGGGCACGGAAGGCAATTATTTGCCATCTAATTTCTGCTGGGTCTCCATTGCAGCGGAAAAACATAAACATAGATGGCACTCGAGGCTCGCAGTTAATTCGATTCTATTCTGTCAGCCTACGCTTTCTGAATTCCTGGAATTCTCCCATAGTTGTTGCGAGTTAACATTGATTGCAGGTTAACTAGCATGTACGCAAGTACTATCTAATAACTATCAGTGAAACTAATATTTATTTTCTACTTAAGATTTCAGATCTCTTTGAATTTTTATTTTTTTATTTATGATATCTGAGATATATTCTCTGACACTTTTATGAAGAATTTTAAATAATTTGAATTTATGGATAAAATTTGATTCTATTCTTTTCAGCCTACGCTTTATGAATTCGAGGAATTCTGAGATATTGCGATTAACATTGATTGCAGGTTAACTAGCATGTACGCAAGTACTATTTAATTTTAAATAATTTGAATTTAGATGGATTTTTTTATTTATAGATTCTATTCTTTCAAGAATTTTAAATAATTTGAATTTCTTATAGAATTTAATTCGAGATTCTCTTACTACGCTTTATGATTCTTCTTGGAGAGTTGTTGCGAGTTAACATTGATTGCAGGTTAACTAGAATACTATCTAATAACTATCAGCTAATATTCATTTTCTACTTAACATTTCAGAAATCTTGAATTTTCCCTGAGTTTCATTTTTTATTCTGATATCTGAGATATATTTCACACTTTATTGAAACTAATATTTATATTCTACTTGAGATTTCAGATCTCTCCCCAGAGTTTCAATTATCAAGAATTTAATTTTTTACTTAACAAATTTTCCCGATCTGATATCTGAGATAGAATTTTATGGGAGAATTCTAAATAATTTGAATTTTTTATGGAGAATTTTTATTTAAGCCTTTTAATCTTTGAATTCTCCCAGAGTTGGTGAGTTAACATCAGGTTAACTGGAATTTGGAAACTAATAATTTTCAATTCAAGGCTTGAATTTTCCCTGAGTTAATTAGATTCTATTCTTTCAGCCTTTATGGAGAATTACTGAATTCGAGGAATTCTCCCAGAGTTTTTTGTTGCTGGTGGTTAACATAACTAACTGATGTAAAGTACTATCTAATAACTATCAGTGAAACTAGTATTTATTTTGTACTTAAGATTTCAGAAGTCTCTGAATTTTCAAAAATTTAATATTTTTATTTATAATGTCTGAGATACGATTTTTGAAATTTATGGAGAATTTTTAATTTAAGATATATTTGAATTTAAGATGGTAGTTTTTTGAAATTTGGATTCAATTCGATTCAATTACAGCTTAACTGGAGTTAATTAGTATTCTATTCTCGATTCTTTTCTGAATTCGCGAAATTCTCCCCTGAGTTGTTGCGATGATATCATGAGATTGCAGGTTAACTTTTAGAGAATTTAAATAATTTGAATTTAAGAACTATCTGTAAAATTTGAAATTAATACTATTCCTCTCAGCCTACGCTTCTTCTGAAATCGTGGAATAAGATTTCGGTTAAATCTTACAGGTTAACTTGAAAGTTTTCCAAACTTTATTTTTATTTATAATAACTAAATTATTGAATTTTCCAAAATTTCATGTTTTGTTTATAATATCTGAGATATAATGAAAACTTTTATGGAGAATTTTAAATAATTTGAATTTAAAATGATAGCTTCGTGTAAAATTTGGAGTTCATTTGATTCAAGGCTTGGAGTTAATTCGATTCGATTCTCTCAGCCTACGCTGAATTCGAGGAATTCCCTCCCACGTTGTTGCGAGGTAACATTGATTGCAGGTTAACTAGCATGTACGTGAAATTTAATAACTATCAGTGAAACTAATATTTATTTTCTACTAAAGATTTCAGAACTCTTTGAATTTTCTAAAAGATTTATTTTTTTTATTTATTATATCTGAGATATGATTTTTGAAACTTGTATGGAGAATTTTAAATAATTTGAATTCAAAATTGTAATATTTGTAAAAAAATACGTTATTTATCTATAACTGAAAAAATTTCTGAATTTCATTGAGTTAATAATTAATAATATTTTGAATTCGAAATGGTAACATAGTAAAATTTGTAAAAAATACGTTATTTACCTATAACTGAGAAAATTCTTAATTTCATAGGGTATATTTTATAAGATAAATATTTTACATCTGACATTAATTCAAGTCTTGATAAATTGTCAGATGTAATATGACTTATTAATTTATTTGACATGATTTTTTTTTTATAGAAAATTGCAATTTTTTAATTTAATGTTATCTAGTTCAAGACATGATACTTTATTTTTCTGTTCAAAAATTGCAATAAAGGTAATCAATTGTTATCTAGTTCATCTACTAGTAAATTTTGATTTTAATTATGAAGTATTAAATGCAATTATTTTAGCGAAAAAGAACATTTAGTTGTTCAACTTTTTCGGTAAAGAAATCAATGAAAAGATTATATTAAAAATAGAATAGGATAAACTAATAATAAGTGGATAAACTTAAACCAAGAATAGGAACTTAAATAAATAGGAATAGGATAATAGATCTTGCTATACTGCTTTTTTTGTTTTAGAGTAATATAATAATAATTTTAAATAACTTGCATTGTTTGTTAATTTTTGGCTTATATTTGATACATTTAAAAATGGACTTTCATCTCATAACATTCATCAAATTTTCTCAGGTTCATTTAATATTTTGAATAATAAATCAACAAGTAATCTTGTATTTAAATCTATAATCATGTATTTGGAAACTAAAAATTTGCATTTGTTGTTGATATATTTGCTGTCTATCTATCAACAAAAATAATTTGTTGATAAATATAAATGTGCCAACAATTAATGTTGTATAATTTGTTGGACAATATAAATATCTCAACAATTTAAATCAAAAAAATTAAAACTTTTAATTTTCAAATACATAATTATAATTTTTAATTTGACACTAGATCTTAATCTTTAATATATAGTACCAAATTAAAATTAAAACCTTAAGACTTAAAGTATTTTATTCTTTCAAAATAAATTATTCGTAAAAAATATTTTTTTTACATTGACGTTCACGAAAAAATAAATAAAAAACTATTTTTTTAAATGAACATGCACTTAGATAAAGCTTGTAAAAAATATGTCATTAAATATTCAGTACAGTTAAACATGTTACAGCTTTTATTCTTCCACAGGAAGAAGAAAAAAATCATATTTGTAATAAATTCAATTAGAAAGGCTTCCACAACTTGCCTTCTAACATGAAGTAAATGCAAAAACTAATAAATGACATTCTTGCTCCAGCTTTTAAAAATATGCATGCTATCTAATTCATTTAAAGGACAAAATTTAGTAAGAATTGTTTTTGTCTCATATTTATACAGCAAATAAATTTATTTAATGATTTTCAATCAAATTTAATTCTTGCAAATGAAACTATAGTTCTTTAAAATGTAACATATAACATTTCAAAAGATTTAATTTGAATGAAAATGTTTGTTCTCTAATGCAAAACATTAATTGAAACATATACATTAATAACTTTATGGTATAGATGCAGTAAAAGTATATTGAGTTTGAAGTTGGTATGAACTTTTGTTACTTTTACAGTAGATTTTATTTGTACTCTGTCCATTTGTAAATATTTGTTCTTTTGATATATATTGGATAAAAAAGGAGATGGTAGTTGTGCATGGCATGATAAATTGTTTATTTCTGATGTTAGTTTATTTTCTTTTTGTTTACTCATTAAAGATTTTCATTAGATTACAATAATTTTCAGCTATTTTCTATAGGTTAAATTGTTTTCTGAAAATTATTCCATTTCATATAAAATTTTGCTAATAAACATACATATATATTAGCATAAATATCAACTAATGGAATCTCAAAATATTTGTCTTTTTTTCCCCCTAAAATTTATAATATAAATTATTATAAATAAAGGTATTCTTAATTAATATGCATTATCAAACAAATTAAGTGTATATTTTCTTTAATTTTCTTATGTATATAAAAATATTTGATTAAAAAATAGGAAAACAAGTAATATTCAGGATGGAGCACCACAAAAATATGAAAATTTCTGCTGATGACGTTAAAAAGTACCAAAAATATGCCCTGATGTCGAGCTTACTCCTCATCATGTCTTTGATTCCCAGCTGTTGCTGCAGCCATGCTGTTTGGACCATCCTCGGAAGAGGGATGTATATACTCTGAGCTGGCAATCAACATAGCAAATATTATTCGGGTACACCACAATATTTGATTTTCTTATACTCTTCAGGGGATACGACAACAACAACAAGTAATATTTTTAATTTAACAGCCAATTTTATATGCTTAGGATATATCCCTTTATTAAATCTGTTAATGAACTTTCTAATAATATATCTGTAAATTCAGATTTAATAATACGCTTATGTATATAAATTTTCGATCGTTTTATAAAAATACAAACAAATTCAAATATTGTTATGTTATCAATATATTCAATTATTTTACAATTAAGTTTTTAATGAAATTAAAAGTTCAAAATAAATTAATAATATTTACACTTTTAAAATAAACTAATAAATTATAGAATTTTATTTATAAACATATTGAAAATAAAGTAAAATATGACATTTTCCTTTTGAACCTAGTATTTCATTTCAAAGCAATAAATCACTGAAATTGCCAAATTGATCAAATTTAGCTTTAACTAGGTTATATCAGAAATGATTGCTAAAATACATTACTAACAGTAATAAAAATGAAAAAAAATCTGAAAGAATTTCTATGCTAAAAATCCCTATTTGCATCGTTCATGCATAAAACTAAACCAATATAGAATTATTGCTATATATTTTTTTTACTAATGAATATTTTAATTGAATATGATGTGAAAATTCCATACCATAATTATAACTTCCTATTACATATATTTTAATTCATATCAGCAAGTTCGTTTTCATAAATCTTATAATAAAAGCATTTAAAATTAATTCATAGGTAAGTAACAAAAATGCTATTTTTCAGTCAAAATCTAAAAGCTTTCCTTTTAAATTACTTTATTACAAAATTGATTTATTATTTTTTTTATTGGATATTATATTGAATTTTAATTTAAAAACTTTTTAATAATATAGTCGAAAATAAATTTTTTTTTTACGAAAAATAAAAAAATATGACTTATTTTGAATGACATTGACATTAAAAACTGTCACTCAATTATCTTGTTATTTGTGTTATTTTCATATATTTGCAAATTAAGTAAAAATATAAATAAGGGAAAATATAAATTTTAATTATAATAATAATATAATATTTATTTATTATAATAATATAGTATTTAATTATAATAATTTTATAGCTATAGTAATTTATCATTATTATAGAATAAGTTTATTTTTATCTAATTATTATAATTAAAAATATAAATTTTAATTATAAAGATATTATAATATTTAGCTATAATAATTTTATAATTTAATAACTTCTAATTATTATTAAAAAGTAAATTTTTATTTGTAAAAAAATTTCTTTTATGTTATATATATGCATATATATCACAAACATATACATTCTATTTATATATACATAATATATTGTATATTTTGTGATATATATCACAAATATATATAAAAAATTATAAAAATTTTAAATATACATATTTAGTTTTTAAAAACACAGAAATATTATAATTCCTTTTATTTTAAATCTAAAAGAAATATTTAACGAAATAAATATTGGTTAATACTCTAACACTACTTCTTTAAAAATAAAATAAGGCTTTCAATAACCATTACTCAAGAAATTTCTTTTTCAGCTCACACTTAAATGGATTTACCTGACCTTCAAACAGAAAGGTCTGCAGGCATTTCCCCTGTGAAACCGAGCAAATCTCAGAAGGGATGAAAAAATAAATGACTCCCATAACCTAATGACGGTAAACATTAATCTTAACGGCTTTGGAGCAGTTTGAGTTCGGTCCTTCATCTAATTTGTTGCCATGACATTTAAGTCTTTCCAGATGGAAAACGGGATGGATTGTGATTAAGAGAAAATGAAATGTTCCTTAATCCGATTTTCAATTTCAGATCAGGCAGCTTTATTTGATTGTTTTTATTTCTTAACTCACACGCAATTATTTTACTGGCCATTCAAATACATTTTATAACTACTTTTACAAATTGACCTTTAAAAATTTGAAACTCAGTTTCTTATCATATGTGTTAGTTTAAAAAATAATAACATAAAATCTCACTTAATTATTTTACTAGCCATTCAAATATATTTTATAGCTATTTTATAAATTGATCTTTTAAGAACTTGAAACGTGTTTCTTATCATATGTGTTAGTTTAAAAAAAATATTTTTAAAAATACCATAAATTCTCTTGTCAAAATTTATTGAAACTTAGATGTAATAAAATAAAAGCACCTCCTTAGATCCATATCAATTTTATTAATTTTAATTTTATATTTTATAATTTTAATTTTATAATTTTATGTTTTATGTGATTATGCATATGTTATTTTTGTAGATTACCATGTGACTTTTTCTCCAATATTCAACAATTCTAATCTAGATTTCCTTGTTTAACAATCCCTGTTATGAATAATTACTGATGTTACTGGCATTCATAAAAAGTGTTATTTCATTCCAATATTTAAAATGAATAACAATTATTGTTTTAAAAATAAGAAGAGGACTTTAAACATACTTCTTATCGTTACACCATTCCTCAGCAATCAAAAATACAAGCAAGCCAACAAAACTTTACGTCAAAACACATAGTTTGGATGCTAACTTTATAATTTTATAATTCTTTTTGTATAATTTTTATATAATTAAAAAAGTAAATTTTTATTGGTAAAAAAAAATTTTCTTTATATATAAATAATAGAATATATATATTTGTGACATATGATATATATCACTAATATATACTTCTGAAAAAAATTATAAAAATTTTAAAAATATGTATTTATTTTTAATATAACACTATATGTGTTAGTTTTTTTTATTAAATAACATAAATTCTCTTGTCAAAATTTATTGAAACCTATAATAAAAGAACCTTCTTAAATCCTTATCAATTTTTTTTCAATTTTAATTGTCTATTTTTATTAGTTTTATGAGATTATGTACATGTTATATTTGTAGATTAGAGTTAATGAAGATTAACGTACATAATCATAATCCCATAAAACTGTAATAAAAATAAAAAATTTTAAAAAAATTATAAGGATCTATGTGATAGAATAAAAGGACCTCCTTAAACTAGGAAATCTAGATTGTTGTGTGACTTTTAGTCTTCATTAACTCTAATCTAGATTTCTTTTTTTATGTAATAGAATAAAAGAACCTCCTTAGATCCTAATCATTTTTTTTTATTACAGTTTTATGGGATTATGATTATGTACGTTATACTTGCAGATTATCGTGTGACTTTCAATCTTCATTAACTCTAATATAGATTTCCTTGTTTATGTAATAAAATAAAAGAACCTCCTTAAATCTTTATCTTTTTTTTTTTTATTACAGTTTTATGGGATTATGATTATGTACGTTATACTTGCAGATTATCGTGTGACTTTCAATCTTCATTAACTCTAATCTTGATTTCCTTGTTTATGTAATAAAATAAAAGAACCTCCTTAAATCTTTATAATTTTTTTAATTTAAATTTTCTATTTTTATTACAGTTTTATGTGATTATGCGCATATTATAATTGTATATTATTGTATGACTTTTAATCTTCATTAATTCTAATCCAGATTTTCTTGTTTATGGCACTTTCAGTAATGAAGAATTATTGATATTACTGACCATGAAAAATATTATTACATTTCAATATTTAAAATGAATAACAATTATTGTTTTAAAATAAGAAGAGGGACTTTTTTTAATTTTAATTTTTTTTTTTTATTACAGTTTTTACGAGATTATGCATGTGTTATTTTTTGTAAATTATCCGGTAACTTTTCCATAAATCTTTATCTATCCTAATCTAGATTTTCTTGTTTATGACATTTCCTGTTATAAAGAATTACTGATGCTAATGACATATATGAAGAATGTTATTTCATTCCAATATTTAAAATGAATAAAAATAATTATTTTAAAATAATAAGGGTCTTTAAACATACTTCTTATCGTTATTCCATTTGATCAGCAATCAAAAATACAAATAAGAAAACAAAAGCTCTGGGAGAAAACACATTGTTTCGCGTGCTAGTTATTTGACAGATTTAGCATTAACAGGGATATATGGCTGAGATCATTACAATATATCCACTATTATAGTATGCCGGCATTTTTTTTAAAATCGGTTTTTTTTATTTCCAAACTCTTATGTTTTCTTCATATGTAACATAATCGTCTATCAAATGTATAATATTTAAAAAGAAACACTCAAGAGTCAGCTGGATAACACTGAAGTTGTAACACAACAAGTAAGTAGTCAGAGAATATTAGTCTACTATTTTACTTAGCTCGTAAACTTTCCCTTCAAAGAACAACGACCTAAATCCCATTTATTGGGACTATTGCCTCATGGATATAAATGGCTCCACGAATAAATAATATAACAAAATGAAAATAACATAATGGAATAAATATAACTTTATTGAGTTATTATAACTTCCTCTTTTTTCTTTGGGGTGAACTTGTTTTAACGAGCAAATATTTGGAAAAGATGGAATGTGTTTGGGTTTTGAATAAAAGAGTTGGTGTTTGCAGTGCACTGGAGTATGTGTATTTTTATTTGGAAAGCATTACATTAACGGGGACAATACTTGTTCTCTAGGCTCAAGAATATATTTAAATACATCAATACATTTTTTTTTTTAATATTTCCTTGCCGTTATGTGCAGTTTCAGTTCAAATCAAAGAGTTGTTCTCATGTTCCACTTTTGTATAGCACTAATAGCCCTAAAACAGGCGACAAGGTAAATCATTGCTTTTAAGGAAGAATTTCAGAGTAACTGCATCACGTATATTTGTCGAGTTAGCGAAAACCAGAATGCCAATACATTGAACGATATATTAAATCGATATAATTTAACATCGGTGTTTCCTTTTGCATACCACGAATAGCCCCAAACAGGCGACGAAGGGTAAGATGTACTTTTAAGTACTTAGGAAGTAGGTGGACGTACTTAGAAGTACTTTTAAGAAAGCTTTTTAGGAGTAACTTCCCATGTGTGCTTGTGTCTGCGAAATCCAGAAAACCAGTATATTGGACAATATAGCAAACCAATATAATTGAACATCGGTGGGTCTTATATTCCATTTTTTATACCACTAATAGTCAAGCAGGCAATGAATGTAGGACATTGCCTTTCGGGAAGACATTTAAGGGTTACTGCAACACACGTTCTCTCGCGTCTGTGATAATCGGACTATCACATTATCACTATAGTCATCGAATGATGTCATTTCTGAAGGTAATGACCGTATCAGCGGATTTGAACGTGACCTCTTCTATACTCAAGCTGTGCTAGTTAACAGTGGATCACAAACCAGACAGTCAAGGAAAATACTTGTATTATGTATTCGTATCAAATATTTGTATGGTATAAGAATTATCGTTATAAAGAATTTTTGTCATTATTTTACTCGATGAAAATAAATTTTGTGGATAATATGTTTTATTCACATATGCTTATATTGCATTATTAAATTTATATTGCATGTTTATAATAAATTAATTAACAGCAATTATAAAAGTATAAGCACATGCGTATTGTATCATCTAAAAAATTAATATTTTAGTATTTTTTAGCATTTTTTTAGTGTAAATTTACAAATTTATACTTTTGCTTTATGACACATAACAAAAATAATGAAAAAAAAAGTGTTTGGGACCCGCCGGGACTCGAACCCGAAATATGTGCGCAAGAGCGTAGACACTCGCCCATCATAACCACAGGAAAAATTCTTACGAAAGGTAATTTTTGCAAAAATATTTAAGTCCAAATATAACATATTCAATATTCTTAAAAATAACAGGTTATTTAAGACAGATTAAAATATTGCAGATTAAGCGTTGTTTTAAGTAACATAAAGATTTAAACAAAGAGGAACAGTATCATACAAAATGCAATTTAAGAGAAATACTTCTGTACTAAATTAAAAAATATATAATATATATTTTATTTTGATAATAAAAGGCCCTAGCAGTTTATTGCTCTAAAATTAATAGCTTTGAAATGAAGTTATATTTAAAGTTAGTTATAAATCTAAACCCAAATTTGTTATGAGTTTTAAAATAATTGCAAAATATAATACACCATATAATCTAATTCAAGCGATTATAATAAATATAATAATAAAATAATTAAATTAAATTATTTTATAAAACATTTGTTTTAGTTAAAAAAAATGCAGTTTTTTTTATTTACAAAATTGTAAATATGATTAAATTATTTTAAAATATTGAAAATTTTTAAGAATATTAAAAACAATATCCCGAATGGTTTAATATGTACTTCAAAATTTTAAATTTATTTCCCAATGAAATCTGAATTTCATTGAAATATTATTATTATTATTGAAATTCATTAATTGAAATCATTATTATTGTTGAAATTCATTAATTGAAATCATTATTATTATTGGAATTCATTCATTTGAAATCATTATTATTGAAATTATCTTCCAATAAAACCATCAAGACTTGTATATGAAGTTTCCATGAACATGTACAATTCTATAATTCAACATGTACAATAGTACATTCACGATTTCATTCCTACAATAATCAATTTTTTACATACAAATTTACGCAAAATATTCTGTCTGCGAGAAACAAAATTGTTGGATTGTTCTTTACAAAGCATGTTTCTTCTAATTACGTTTTCAAGCATTTCAAATTAACCTTTTCTTTACTTAATATGTGCACACTTCAATGTCTATTAGTTGTAAGGGCAACAAATGTCTTACAAATGTCGTCTCAAATTACAAATGAGGTAAAATTATTTCATTAGAAAAGCTCTTTTCTTTTCTTTCAAACGATTACTCAAATCATACCGAGAAAATCAAATCTTGTGATGTATCCAAATTTGAAAATAAGAAAAGAGGGCATTTTCAAACAGAAGAGTTTGTAAAAGAAGCAGTTTCGAATTTAAAAGAGAAAGACAATGAAAGGTATAATTATTGTAAAATATTCATCCACAAAATTAATAGTTATGAAAAAATACCTTGTTCATAAAGCTTAATAAAACTCATATTAAATATGAGTACATCAGAAAAATGCACACAGTCAATTCAATATGAAAGATACTTATTGTTGTAATTATATCGCATTGAATTGTTTATTCTGAGCATTAATATTACTTTTAACTACAGTTTGACTGGCAGCAAGCTACATTATCTTCCAAACGTTAAAGAATAATTGCGATTGCACAGTTACAAATAAAAATCAACATGCAGGAAAGTCACATAGTATATTTAAAAAGTAATTTTGCATTAAAATATGGAATGCAGATTAGTAGAAATCATATATATAAGTTACTTATATGGTCGAAAGCAGTCTTTAAAAAGAATCTTGAGTTTCTGCAAGCAAAAACTGTGTAGTGCCTTTACAAGAGAACCATGTTTTAAATATAAGTATTCGCCATCGTTTATCTGAAGCATCACAATGGCGGGCCATTGGGCAAATAGAACCAAACCATAGTCAATGTAGCATGCTGGTTTATTGTGAGTCCTTCTGTAATTCGCGTACTGTGGAATGTATTTTTTAAGAACAGGTAAAAAATGAGAAAACCATGTTTTAAATATTATTCGCCATCGTTTATCTGAAGCATCAGAATGGCGGGTTATTGGACAAATAGAACCAAACCATAGTCAATGTAGCATGCTGGTTTATTGTGAGTCCTTCTGTAATTCACGTACTGTGGAATGTATTTTTAAGAACAGGTAAAAAATGAGAAAACCATGTTTTAAATATAAGTATTCGCCATCGTTTATCTGAAGCATCACAATGGCGGGCCATTGGGCAAATAGAACCAAACCATAGTCAATGTAGCATGCTGGTTTATTGTGAGTCCTTCTGTAATTCGCGTACTGTGGAATGTATTTTTAAGAACAGGTAAAAAATGAGAAAACCATGTTTTAAATATTATTCGCCATCGTTTATCTGAAGCATCAGAATGGCGGGTCATTGGACAAATAGAACCAAACCATAGTCAATGTAGCATGCTGGTTTATTGTGAGTCCTTCTGTAATTCGTACTGTGGAATGTATTTTTAAGAACAGGTAAAAAATGAGAAAACCATGTTTTAAATATAAGTATTCGCCATCGTTTATCTGAAGCATCACAATGGCGGGCCATTGGGCAAATAGGAACAAACCATAGTCAATGTAGCATGCTGGTTTATTGTGAGTCCTTCTGTAATTCGCATACTGTGGAATGTATTTTTTAAGAACAGGTAAAAATGAGGAAGACCTAGAATTATAAAACTAACTAACTCACTGGCACTACAACTCATGGTGGGCCAAACCCGTCAGTCTACTAGCAGATTTCGGGACGATATTTTCTTTTTACACGGTAGGAATGTCAACGGTAGGAATGTCAACGTTCTACAGTCATATTAGACCTTGGGGCCTGAATGGCTGAGTGTCTAATGCTCTGGCGTTCGGTGTCATAGGTTTCGGTTTCGAGTCTCTGCGATCCATGGATGTTTATAATGGTACGGCACCCACTTTAAGCTGTAGTTCCCGGTCTTATATCACCTTAGAGTGTCACAGACCCCAATCAGAATTCACCCATATTATTTCCAAACTGTATAGGGGCAGCAGCTAAGCTCTAGGCACAGTGATATGGTGTGATGTAGTAGTAGTTATCATTATTACTATCTACTTTCTAAAGTGAATTTCAAATCACTACAACACCGTCAAAGCACTAATCACTCAGCCATCGGGCCCTGACCTAGAGCTATAAGTAATACAAATCATTACCATTTGTAGCTAACTGCAATAGTGTGCAGAATAGGTATGTTAATACTACTCAGAATTTATCTTGTAGCTGCTACTGACAGGTTGATATTCAAGACAACTTTATGCAGAAGGCTTCCATGAAGGAGAATTGTATGCAAGGCATCCAACATAGTGTACATCCCTCCCAACAGGGCACCAAAATAGAAGATTTAACTGCATCCGCCCACATGGTATAGTAAATTTATATCAAAAGAAATATGAACCTATATTTCAATTATTGTTAAAATTATTTATATAAAACTTTGGTATATACAAATTTTCTTTAGATTTTTAACACTGTTTTAAAATTTCAACTAATGTGCTAAAATCATTAACGTTTATTTAAAATAAATATATTAATCAATTTAATGTTTAAATAAGGTACTATAAAATAATTCGTGTATAATAGAATTAAATTTACTTAGCCTTTAAATTAAAAATAATTAACGTCAAAATTTATAATCCTTCGTCATCGTGATCGGGCTTTTAAAATTATGTAAGGAAATATATTCAACCTACATATTTAAATAAATTAAATATGACATTTTAAACCTTGTAATTAAACAATCATCTGACATTTGAATTTATATCTTCTACTTCGCTGAACACACTTAGTGTTTGTTTTCACATGAATAAATATCCATATCTGCTCTTAAATGAGCAAAGTAAATTGAAGAATTTTAATTAATATCCTCCATTCTGTTTAATCATAGTAATCTCCAGTATCGGTAGATTTAATAATGCAGAATTCGCGAGGGAATATTTGATCAAATGTTTTAGTGACAAATGCCTCATTTTAGATATTGAAGCTCCAATTTAGTACAAAATTAATAATTTCATTTTACGTTTATCCATTTAACTCAATAAGAGATACTAACGTATTTATTGTGTTGCTTATATATTAATTAGTTTCATGAGCCAAGTCCATGAACCTTTTGTTAATTTTTTATTAAAAGGTATTTTACAAACATTTTATAGACATTTTTTAATGTCTATACAATTTTGGTAAAATATATTTTAACTTGACCAAAATTAATGTCCATAGACATATTTTATTAAATTATTTTAAAGACATATTTTATTAAATTATTTTAAAGACATATTTTATTAAATTATTTTAAAGACATATTTTATTAAATTATTTTAAAGACATATTTTATTAAATTATTTTAAAGACATATTTTATTAAATTATTTTAAAGATATATTTTTTTTATTAAATTATTTTAAAGATATATTTTATTAAATTATTTCAAAGACGTATTTTATTAAATTATTTTATACATTATTAAAAGACATTTTACAAAAATTTTATAGACATTTTATAATGATTAATTTAATCACAATTAATGGCATTAAATTAATTAATAATTTAACAAAACAACTCAAAAGGAATTCGGACATTTCAACTATAATACTAGAAATTCCCTGCAAACCAAATAAAATCTTAAAAATTTCATTTACGTTTTTCCTTTTAAAACACACAGTTACTGTATATTATAAATATGTTTTGAAATAAATAGAATTCTGAATTTTCCTGCTACAATAGGGCATTAATTTTTTTCTCAAATATTTTCTCTATTTTGAAATATTTTATCATATCAAAAATCATTTTGTTTTTGTTTAAAGAATATCAAAAACTCTGGAATTAAAAAAATTGCAGGTCCGATAAATTAAAAATATACAAAAAAACTTTATATCATGAAATTAGCTTATTTATTTAAATGTACATAGTTCCTTATCATTTTATGTTAATGTTGCTTTAACCTTCATTTTTTATATAAAAATGAAATTTTCTTGAACAATGAACAAACTTAATTAAAAAAAAGTAAGTGTTTACAAAATAAAAATTCACATGTATTTTTTCCTTTCATAAATATGCTGAAAAATAATATATGGTAAATTAGTCATATTAATTTTTTTTACGAAAAATAGTTTATATTTTAAATCCTATGTTAAATCATATCATATTTAAGGTAAGTGTTAATTTAAGAGTTTTTGTATAAGGTAACGTATTAAAATACATTTGACAGAAAAAAATAACTTCCTTTTTTTTATTTTTCGTTTATTTGTCATGATAGAGAGATGCAAATGGTAATTTCTTCAATTAATTATGCCCAATTGACATTATTATAATAGTATTTTACTGTTTAATAAATAATTTTTCACTAAATACTAATTGGAAAAACTGGAATAGTTTTAGACAATGACAGCTGTTTTTTTTTTCATTTTATGCATTAATAAATTGTAAATAATTATTTTAAGTTTTTGTATTTAAGTTAAAGTTTTGTGTTTAAGTTTAAAGTCTGTTGTTTCCTTTCTTGTCAAGAAAACTTTTATTGTTGCAAAACTTGAAAAAATTAATTTGTGGAGGGAAATAAAAATGCAAAACTAATGAAAAGTTTACTAAAATAAATAGGTTTTAAACCTTCAGCTTGTCATATTCTATAGATAAAAGTTTAAGATTTATTTCTGTTATATGTAAGCAATTCATTAGCATTTAAATCATTTGATTAATTATTTATATATATATATATAGATATGTTTTATGTTTTTATTCCGGTAAAAAAAATACAATTTATCGGAAATTTATTACAGGGCATCAAAAACAGTCAATAAGAAAAACAGAAAAGTCTTCAAATGACAGGGCTGATATTTCATTCTAAGAAATAATTTTGCTTTGTGCAAGTTATTATCGTTAAAAAGAACTAAAAATTCCACCAGGATTCCATAATAAAAATAAGCCAAGTAAACTTATTAATTTTGTGAAAATATAAAACCTTGAACGTATGAAAAGCATACAGCTTTAATTTACCATGAACATTCAACTGTTAATTGTATGCATTTTTTTTTATTTATAATTTTTTTGTGGATCACAAATAGCTGCCAATATAATTAAACGTGATATATTAAGATAAAAATTAAATAATTTTAATTTTAAATATCTGTCGATCTAGTGGTGAAAATTTTCATGACAAAATCCAGGTATTCGATAAAAAAAAAACTACTGGTTTCCTAGGATCCTGATAAACAGCTGTTTCAATTCTAAACACTCTCAAACAACTTTCCCAACAGCATGAAATCTACTTTCAATGGATCATGTCTCAAACTGAACTCTATGGCAATGAAATTGTTAATTTTTTTCCAAGAAAGGCACCTTTGATGTACAAATATCAAATTACTCTGATCTGCTCCAAGCTAAAATCTTCAAACTTGCAGCTATGGAAAAATCCCCCGACTCACCCCTGGTATAATAGGCAGGCTCCAGGTGGTGTCTTTGCCATTATGGTTGATAAAGTCGTCCAAACCACCAATATTAGGCTTGTAAATGAATACATTAAGTGTCTCTTTTGATAAGGGACAAAAAAACCTTTCCGACGTGTATTAACTCCCAGAGTAAGCCTCTTCCAAACACCTGCTGAAATGTGCGGGTTTTAACAAGGATGAGGCAAACATTAGTCCTTATCTTGTTTATGATTTTCAAGATTGTTAAGATTCTTGAGCTTGCAGACTTGATTTAGCCTGCTGCTAGATCATGTGGAACAACAATTCTTGATGGCAATTTATTGCCATCAAGGATCATCATTATTATTATCACCATTATTTATTTGCCAAGATTAATTAGTAGAGGAAGAGTTTTTGTCAGCAAAGTAAACAATTACACGTAAATTAAATTACCGATTTAATGTAAGAAACCAAGAACTGCTTACAAAGAAAACTAAAAAGATAATGATTTTAAATCACATAGCATGCAAGTTGAATTATAGAAATGTTACAGTTAATGAAGGTATTAAATATTAATTTTTATACTCCCAGTAATTTAATACCTGCATGCACACATTATTGCATTACTTATTAATGTCCCTTTCTTCGACATGCCAGATAACTACATAGTTTTCCAAAGAGTTCCTTGGGTAGAGTCTTATTAAAATATCGACTTTCTTGTCTACTACTATGACAATTTTTGACGTCAAGTTCATTGATCAGAAGCGTGTTCCTTTTAAACTTATAATTAATAACATTCGTAACGTTTAGTTCGATTATGAAATTCAGCATTCCTTAAGAGTTTAGAGGTACATTGTCGATTTTCCTAATAGGAACATCCAACTATAAGGTAAGTTTCCATATTTTATTTTCTGCCAATGATATAATTTCATCCTTTAATGGCATATTTCATTCACATGGATTATCCTATTTCACAACTGTAGAATATGAACCTAATGCTTTCGAGAGCCGGCAACACGTAGTTATTCATATAGACGATTGTTCTGACTCTTCTCTTATAGATTTTTACCTTATATATATTATAAACTTCTTTCTGATATAAGTAATAATCTTCTCTATCATAGACATTTTTCTTCACAATCAAATTCCACTTTTTTCTTCCAGAGGTTTCTTTACAATTACATTATTCTTCTTTGAAAAACTCTTCCTGCATTAATCACGCATGACAATACTCTTTTATTTTATCCAAATGAGATACCCATTTCTCACCAAAGTAACCAACAACAATCTTTGAACATTATTTGAATCCTATATTTGTTTACATTGTTTAGGAACATGCAAATAACACTTGTTTCCAAATGTTTTTAAGTGATGCACTTCAAACAATCTCCTGACCAGAGTTCGTTCAATAGGATGTTTACTTTTACACTTGTGGACCAGTCGTGATTTGAACGTATGTTGGGGAATTCACAGCTTCAGTCCGGCAGCTTCACAGGAAAACGCCTAAAATGTAGCAATGGTCTTGCGCTTTCAACAAAAATATTGTTCTCCTTTCAGCAACTTTATTTGGCTCAAGAGTTTATGGTATGGAGTATCTGATATCGATATCTTCAGCATACAACATTCCACAAAACTTCAGTATTTCTGAATTCTCCCCTACCATTGCTGAGAAACTCCTTGATGATGCGACCAGCAATTATCTCTTCCCTCAAGAAAATCTTCAGCATTCAGCCTATCATGAAGAAGAATTCAGATAGGATAGAGATTCAGATAGGAAAGGATAGAATTCAGGGTATTCTTCCTTTTATGAAGACAACCCTGAAAAATCGTGAGTAATCATCTTTAAATGATGCAAAATATCTTGATTTTCTCACAGAGATTTCTTGCTTCGGTCCATGCACATCTGTATGAGTGAGATGCTCGAGTCACTTTCGGTCGGCCAGACCTATCTCCAAAATTTGTACGCTGAAGTTTTTCAAACATGCAACCTGCACAATATTCAATAAAACTAATTCCTCTTTGTTCAAGAAATTCATCCACATATTTTTTATCTTAATAGCATAGCTTCTCACGCCAAAGCTGACAGTTATTTTTATAATTTACTAGAACCACATTGCTGCTTGTTCTTCAATAGTCAATATATCATTTGAGGAATATAAAGACCTCCAAGATGTTCTCACACCTCTTAGTCTTCGCCTCCAATATCTTGTACATGTGTAGCTCTTTTACCAGTAAAATCTTTTGTCTATTGACCTCCCAACAATAAATTCCTATCAATTTCCAGGATATACAAAAGATCTTCTATTTAATTCCCGCTCTTCATGAATTAGCATATTTAATTATACAGTTTCTTAGCCATAAGCAGTATTCTCTTGTTATTTCCCATAATTATTTTCATGGGATTAAAAGGATAAGAGTCAAAGTACTCCGGTTGTCTAATCATATGAGTTGAAGCTCCCGTGTCAACTTGTCATACATCCCATCCTCCTTTGGGACACCCTTTATTATTCCAATAAAGACACTTTCACAATACTTCTTTAGTTCTGTTTTCCTCTTCAACAGTTTTTGGCAAAATGCCCAACTTTGTGGCACTTAAAACACCTCTTGTCAAACTTCCCTGTTAGCTCTCCTCTTCACAATAAGAGCTGTTGTGTCATCAACCTTCTGAGGAATATTCATCTCTATTAGTCGGAAACATACCATCAATTTATTCATTGATCCCTCATCAATAATTATGATGTCCTAAACATTCTTGAACTAAAAGCATTCATTATGAAGTATTGACATAATTCGGCTGGTGAGTAGCAGATTTCGTAGTATAGTTGTAGACAGCATTTTCAACTCGTCGTTTCATTCGTGTACACGTGAAATATGGGTGACTATATCTTCAGTTGGATTTTTTACATTGCTGAAATAGAGTAGTTTTATACTACTCACAGTTCACTCAGAACTCTGATCATATACAGACAGCAACGTGTCACATAAAGCTTTTGGGAATCACATGTGGTAGACAAATTCAAGTTTACATGAATCACACACTCAATTAACTACGCAGGAGCAACACTTTTCTTAAATGTTTCCAATTCCTTCTCGTACGCCGTCTAATCTGCAGCTTTGGCTAACGCTTCGGAATCGATCGGTTTAGGTTGGTATGGCCATCTTCTGCGCACGAAAGGCTAAACAGACCGGGACCAACAGGATTCCGAACTACTAACAAACATTCATGCCACCGCCAGGATTGTGATACCAAAGACCTGAGCGCTAGCTACTCGGCCACAACCAGAATCGACCGGACTTCTTTTAGAAATGGTTACCAACACATCATTATATCACTACAATTGATCAATCTGCCGCTTTAAGTTTATCAATGTTTGCTTTAAACTCCATTTCAATTGCGATAAAGAATATAAAACAAAAGGCACTATCGGTCAACTAACTGTCTAAACCTAACTACTTTTAAAAAAATTTCAAAAATTACTTTCTAGAAGACATGACTGGTCTCATGAGCTGTTGAGATTAATTACTAAAACAATAGTTTTGAATAGTAAATTTAAAAAAATTTACATGAAAATTAAATTATCAATTTATTATAAGAAAACAGGAAAACTTACAAAAGAAATTTAAAAAAAAAAAAAAGATGTCGATTTATTTTAAATTACATATCATGCAAGTTGAAGGCCTGGTGGCCAATTGCTAGCGATCTGGCCGTTGGTACCCCAGACTTCATGTTCGAATCCTGGCTGTGGTATGGATGTTTGTGAATGATTTGGAATCTGCATTAAGCTGTAGGTCACTATCTAATTACCCCAAAGTGTGCAAAAAAAATTACCGTAGGGCGGCAAACCAAACCATGCAAGTTGAGTAGTACCCAGTTACAGTTAATGCAGGTATGAAATATTTGGTTTAGGTTTGATTTAGTTTGGCGCTCTACGGACATTTTTTTTCATACAATGGGCTAATTAAACCGAGACATACAGTTTAACTTGGATTTCGAAGCACCAACAAACATCCATGCCACCAATAGAATATGAGCATTAAATCTGTTGTACCAAAGACTAGAGAGCTAGCCAGTTGGCCATCGGGCCGCTAGATAATGCAGATAATGAAATATTTGGTTTAGTTTGTCACTCTATCGTACTGTTTTGTACATTTTGGCTAATTAGACAGGGACCTACAGTTTAACAAGGATTCCGGATAGCAAACGAACATCCATGCCGCTGCCACTATTCGAACCTGAAACCCGTGGTACCAATGACCGTCAGGCCGCAATGAAACATTAATTTTAATTTATCGTACCTAGAAGTGTAAAACACTGTACAAAATGTCGTTGCTTTTTGTTTGTAATAAATATCTGTTTCATGGGAATTTTACATAAAATGATAGTAACTTTGAATATTAAACTAACTCCAATATTATTACTAATCAATATAAAAGTACCACGATTTGCACACCTTCCATACATTCTAAATGATTCATTCTAATTATTTAAATGCCTTTCCAGAAAGCAGATACGGTCTTTTAGCTAATTTCAAAACATAAAATAGTTAAAAGCATCTTTCAAATTGTGGTTTCAAGTGTCTCGGACAAAAATCACCATTCAATGATATTTTTCTATTGATCTTTAAAGAGAAAAGTTTAATCATCTAATTAGCAACCTTGCAAAAGTATCGATTTAGTTGTGCAGTTAAAAGGATTGGATATCCGAGTGCTATCATTAAGTCAAAGTTTCGCATCAATTAAACATCAAGTGAAAGAACGGAAACCTGATAGAGTTCAAATTGTTACTTCTTAGCAAACATTTTTGCAGTTCGAAGGATCATCCAATTAGATGAGCTAATTAATCATTTCGTCAGGACGAAGATTCATTAGTGATTTTCCGAGTTTCCATTTAAATAGTGGAAAAGGATCAGAAAATCTGTTTTATATTAAAAGATTACAAAAATGCGTCGTACGTATGGCAAATAAAACTAATTAAATTAATGTAAATAGAAGCGTATAAATATTAGGGTTTTTAGTTTATTAGATTTTAATTTCAGTAAGTTATTCTTTAGATTTATTATTTACACTGAATTTTGATTTAAAATCTTCATCTAAATCTTCGTGAGAAAGTTTTTGTTCCTTCCATACTATTTATTGTTTAAACCATTTTAATAAAATTATTTATCGCAGTGCTTTATAAGAATACATATATTAAACATTTCAAATGTCGTAATGACAAAAAAGCTCAAAATTTCATATTAACAGAAATAATAATTCCTTTCTTATATTAAATTTTTCCAAACAAGTACTTTTTATTTAATAAAATAATATTTTTATAAATATTTAATTCTTATCCTGTTCTTTCATGCCCAAAATAATAAATAAGTAAACGTTTTTATACTGTAAAGGGAGTTTCATGTCACCAAATATGATTGAATTTCTCATGAACATATTACGGGGTATTCACATTCACAACCAATTCATATATAGTTTATTTAATAATTATTTTAAATTAAAAAAATTAAATTGCATAAATTACTGAAAACATCTTCATTATTTTAAACATTTTTTTTTCAAATTTCGTCACAATCACACATCAAAATATTTTTTTTTCCTTCTAATGCAACTGGCAAACACTTAGGCATGGACGTCTTGGATGCCTTAAGGGAAGCGCTTGCCCAGACGTTACTCACTTTGCATTACCCAGGGGACGCGTGTAACTTGAAGATAAGCTACGGACGCGGAGTAACAATGCTCCCACAACGCTCTACGATCCTATTAGACCTGGGACCTACGGTTTAAAGTGGATTCCGAACCACTACAAACATCCATGGCACCGCCGGGACTCGAACCCGAAACCTGTGGTACCGAGAGCCAGAACGCTAGCCACTCGGCCATTCAGGCCCCACATCTAAAATATTGAATATTATTATTGTGCATTTAGACACAATACATATATATTTTTTTATTTAAGACAATAAAGAGACAATCATAAAAATAATAAGCAGGTCTAGTCATCATAACGACCTACTATTTTGATAAACAATAATAACAGTTGGATAATAATATTTTTAAGAAATTCTCATTACTAATAATTGTTATAAATAAAAAAAAGTTTAACTTACTTTTTGTATGGTATGGTACGTAGAGATGACTCCTGTTTAATTTCAGAAGACTCAGATTCGCAAGATTAAAAATCAACGAACACAACACTGCACAGATCAAATGCGTACACGAAATCACAGTTATAGTGTATAAGTTCATTAATTATTTCAGAAAGGCATAAAAATATTTTTGCAATCTTTGTTTTTGAATTTTTAATGTTTATTCGTTACAGAAGAAATTTTTAATATTATTTACATATGTGTAAGTGGCTTTATGTTAACCAAAAAAGTATTTTCCAGATAGCAACGTTGATTTTTGTTTTTTAACAAAATTGTTTGTTTACATTTCCTTTTTCACTTCTAAAAACTTCCTAAAAAAAGTGCTTCTTTGTTGCACTTGGATGTTCAAAATCTGTTTTCATTTTTATTTAGAATTATCATTAGCAAAGAGCATGCTTTGAAAACATTATCAGCCAATTGTTCTCAAAACAATTGGTGATTTTTATAATTAAAAGAGTCTTATATTCATCATTTTTATATTGCTTCAAAAAAAAAGATATCTGTATTGTTTGTAAATTCACAATAATAATATTCATTATTTTAAATAGGTGATTTGAAGTTTTCTGTAAGAAAAGTTTTAAAATTAAATTAATGTTCATAAATCATTCCAATAATCTTCAATAGAAGATTATTGGAATGATTTATGAACATTAATTTAATTTGTTAACATAAAATAATTCATGGAGCTCTTCGGTCTCGAAGGAACCACATCTTCTGTAGGGCAAGCGGCCTGGTGGCAAAGTGGCTAGCGCTCTGGCCTTTGGTGTCCCAGACTACAGGTTAGAATCCTGGAAGTGGTATGGAAGTTTGTGAGTGGTTCGGAAGTCCCGGTCTGTTTAGCCGTCGTGTTCACAATATAACCGCAGTGCGACAAATCAAACCTATAGGGCAATGTAACGAACTAGGTGAAAGATTTCGTTAGCATGTTTCAATAAATGTATGTTGATTTGAGTGACAATGTGAGAAAATTTTATAACTTTGGGGTGAGGACAGGCCTTCAGGATGTCAAATTTTTCAATTGTACTCTGTACTTTTTGCATCTGTTTCAAAGAATCTGAGAATTTTAGGGAAGCGTCCATTATACATTTGAGTTCTTTCTGAGGTGAATTAATGCAAGAAGGTCAGATGTAATAAGAACTTCAGAAGGAAAAGGAGCCTGAGAATATGGTGTGGTAAGGTTTGGTTTTGACGCTCTACGGTCATTATTTTGCACACTTTAGGCTAATTAGACCGGGATCTAGATTAATAGGATTCCGAACCACTAATAAACATCTATTCCACCTCCAGGATTCAAACCTGAAGTCTGTGCTACCAATGGTCAGAGCGCTAGTCAAGTAGCCATCAGGCCGCCGGTGTGGTAAGAGCTTTAGGTCTAAAAAGCTGCTCAAAAGATATTCATTATTGAACTTTTTGCGTCAATATTAAAAATTTTTCATTTCAGGCATAAAATTATATAGAAATTTTTTGGTTTGGCTAATTAGCAATGTGATTAGACAATTTTTAAGG
Source organism: Caerostris extrusa (assembly GCA_021605095.1). Lineage (NCBI taxonomy): Eukaryota > Metazoa > Arthropoda > Arachnida > Araneae > Araneidae > Caerostris > Caerostris extrusa. The sequence goes on along the minus strand of BPLR01011402.1, from coordinate 32,374 downwards.
CTTGCAATAAAGAAACGATAAAAATATTGTTCTTTCTCAAAGAGTAAACGTAATTGAAGGCTGCGAAGAACTCAAAAGTTGCTGTCAGTCAGACAGATTCAAGACAACTATCCGGAAAAATCCTTTTTTACGCCATGTTCAAATATACTAAATATAATACAATCTCTTGTCAACATACTAGTAATTTATATAATATTCAACAATAAATCAACAAATGTGTTGCATAAGTTTTGTTATCAAGCCTGTTATAGTAAAAACTAATTTTTGAGAAAATGGCTAAAATTCATATTTAATTTCATGTTTGTCTGACTCGTGGCCTTTTGATAATATAAGGAGGAAGCATACAGAAAGGTTCAGGATTCGGATCGAATCCCTTGCTATCACAGTTTTCAGAAACGAAGAGATTTTATGGGGGTTTAAACTGCGCGCGTAAGCTTCTCATATGGAAAATCAAATTATCTCGAGGTGTTTTTTTTTTCCCTTTTTTTTTTTTTTTTGCCACTTTTACTACAAGAAATTGCGTGAAATCACCTACTAAAAGTTTTCTAGTAAAGAATCCTTTTCCCATCACATTACAACATGCTAGTAATTTATAAAATATTTGCCAATAAATTTACAAATTTGTCACTTAAGCTTTGCTATCAAAGCCTGCTGTAGTAATAACCATGTATTAGAGAAAATCTCAAAAGTTCATGTTTAATTTCATGTAATTTCTCATGACCTAATGGTAATGTAAGTAGCTAGCCTGAACGAAATTTCAGAATTCGAATCCGTTGCTGCAACAGTTTTCAGAAACGATGAGATTTTATGAATATTTAAACAGCATGTGTAAGCCTCTCATATGAACAATCAAATTATCTCGTGTGAGTGTTTTTTTGTTGTTGTTGCCTTTTTCACAACAAGCCATTGCGAGAGATTAACTACTAAAAGTCTTCTAGTAAAGCACTATTTTTCCATCTCTTTGCAATATGCTTGTAATTAATATAATATTCGCCAATAAATCTACATATTTGTCATATAAGTTTTATTATCAAGCCTGCTTTAGTAATAAGCAAATTTTCGAGAAAATGGCAAAAATTCATGTTTAATTTCATGTTTGTCTGAAATGGTAAAGTAATGGCAATCTAATGAATAGGTGGCCTAATGGTAATGTGTTCTAAGGAGCAAGCTTGCAGAAAAGTTTAGGATTTGAATCCTTGATGCTGCAAACGATGCGATTTTATGAGGATTTAAGCAGTGTGTAAGCATCTCATTTGGACAATCAAATTATCTCCTGTTTTTTTTTTTTTTTTTGCCTTTTTGACAATAATAAATTGCCAGAAATTAACTACCAGAAGTCTTCTAGTAAAGCACAAATTTTCCATACCGATCGGTGAGCTATTTTTTTTGTTCTAATGCAGCTGGCAAACACTTAGGCAGCTTGGTCTTGGATGCCTTAAAGCAAACGCTGCACAGATGTTACTCACTTTGCATTACCCAGGAGGCACCTGTAACTTGAAGATAAGCCACGGACGCGGAGTAGCAATGCCTCCGCAACGCTCTACGATCCTATTAGGACTGGGACCTACTGGCTTAAAGTGGATTCCGAACCACTACAAACATCCATGGCACCGCCGGGACTCGAACCCGAAACCTATGGTACCGAGCGCTAGGCACTCAGGCCGAGTGAGCTATTATTGCAATGAATAAATGGAACATAAGGTATCCCATATTTAAAAAAAAAAATTGTTATAAAAATTTATGTTTTAGAAAAATTAAATTGCATTAGTATGATTACTATTAAAAATAATAAAGCTATCATTATTTATTCAGTTTACAATTTATTTCATTTATTTACAATTATTTCCTTTTATTCATTTTGTATGAGAGAAATTTTTAACAATAATAATACCAATAAAAAGAAATAGGACAAAAAATTAAATAATAGAGAAATAAACAATATAAAATTGCTTTTTAAATCTTGCATTTATTTTTTCATTCGATAAAGAAAGATAAAAACTATTTATGAGCTAAAAGAGAATCGAAAAAAAAAAATTTTATGTTTAAAAAGAATGATATTAATTGGATGGAATCAATTAGATCTGGATTTAATTGATTAAAACTCATTATATTTGAAAGTTAAAATTCAAAACTATCATTATTATTATTTTGAAATCTAATGGAAATAAATTAATGTAACATAGAAAATTAAAAACTGCAGAGAAATAAAAGATATTTTTATTTGGAATTCATCTAGAGCATAAGATGGTTTTTGTATTTAAAATACTTGTCAAAAAGTAAATAAATGTTAAGAATCCATACTTGATACGAAATGCTACAGAAATCTAGAAAATCAGAAACACTAAGCTTTTTTTATTCATTATGCCGAAATTAATTACGTGCTTATAAATAAATTTTTCAAAGCTTTGGTAAAATTAAGTTATTTTTTGCATCAATATAAATGGAACTAGAAGTACGAAAGCAATTTAATTACAATTTTCAAGTTTTCCGCTACTACTACTGATTAAATTCATCTTCATAAATTTAGTTTTCAAATTATCAATGCTTAAATTGAAAATTAATGAAAATGCATGTCAAAGATTCAGAAAGAGCATTAATTTATTTTTTATTAAAAGGAAATGCTTTCTAATTTATGAAATCAAGTATAACAACAGTTACAAAGATTGTAAACGTAATAAAAAATATGAGGTGGAATAAAATTGATATAAATTGTGACTGTTAATAAAATAAATGGTTATAAAAATACATAAATTTAATGCATTTTATAAAATACATGATTATAAATACATTTTTAAAAAAATCTATAGTTTATAAGTGAAAAGTATCTCAAGTTTTATGTAAATTGGGAAAAAATGTTTTTAATTAATGGTAACTTGCTCGTAATTTATACAGAAAGTAATTGATTCTTTTTAAATACGCTTTTTAAAATTTAGTTTTCAATACATATAATTTAGGGGACCTGATGGCCGAGTGGCTGGCGCTCGGTACCACAGGTATCGGGTTCGAATCCCAGCGGTGCCATGGGTGTTTGTAGTGGTTCGAATCCACTTTAAACCGTAGGTTCCGGTCCTAATAGGATCGTAGAGCATTGCGGGGGGAATTGTTACTCCGCGTCCGTGGCTTATCTTCAAGTCACACGCGCCCCCTGGATAATGCAAAGTGAGTAACATCTGTGCAGATCTTGCCTTAATTCATCCAAGACCAAGCTGTCTAAGTGTTTGCCAGCTGCATTAGAAAGAAAAAAATACTTATAATTTAATTATATATAAAAAATAGAAAGTATCAAACTATAGTATGATAAAAAAATAAATCTTCTTCTAAAAAAAAAGTATACTCAGAAAATAAATCTTCCCGTAACTTAATAATAATTTGTCGATTATAATTATTAATTTTTCTATTGAGTTGGAGTTTTCTGATCCTAATATGCCAGAGACAGGCATTGAAATCGATGCTTTCTAAGAAGAGATTCTAGTGATTGTGGACCTTTTTTTTTTTTCTAATGCAGCTGGCAAATAGACCGTGATCTTTGCCATAAGGACTGCACCAATGTTACTCACTTTCATTACCCAGGGAGCGCGTGTAACTTGAAGATACGGACGCTGAGTAACAATGCCCCCGCAGCGCTCTACGATCCTATTAGGACCGGGACCTGGGGCTTACAAGTAGATTCCGAACCACTACAAGTACCTATGGCAAAGCCGGGATTTGAACCCGATACTTGTGGTACCGAACGCCAGAGCGCTAGCCATTCGGCCATCAGGCCCCCTATTGTGGACCTTGACTATGAAACAAGTTGAAAAATTATAGTTTAAAAAATTAAAAACACGTTTTTAGAGTTAATCAAATTAAAAAGTAAAAAATAATTGTTAACATAAGAATAAAATTATTGACGAAAAATTAACGTCACTCTTATAAAAGCGTGGGGTGCTTTGTAGAATTAGTTTACAAATGTCATGCAAAGCACCCCACGCTTTTATAAGAGTGACATTAATTTTCTAGTCAATAATTTTATTATTCTTATGTTAACAATTATTTTTTACTTTTTAATTTGCTTAACTCTAAAAGCGTGTTTTTAGTTTTTTTAAACTATTAATTTATTTTTTAGTTTGATTAATTCTAAAAAGCGAGTTTTTTTTAGTGCTTTTAAATTATAATATTTAAATGAGGTCCCGGTACGGAGGACTGAACTATAGTTCTTACAATAATTTAATTGTGAGCAAAACAAAGGCTAAATGCGAATAGGTCGAGCCAGCCAGGATTCGAACAGGGAATCTCCTGATCCGTAGTCAGGCGCGTTACCCGTTATGCCGCTGTCCCACGTAGGTTTGAATGTCTTAGGTACTTTTATTCTACATGGGTTAAATTGCTCTTCATAAATTAAAATAAAATCACTAATCCTGGCGATTCTAATCATGATGAGATAATAAACTTATCAAAATATTTTAGTGTCGTCGATCCTTGATAAGCCTACAACGTTTAAATAAAATCTGATCGCTTAAAGTAGGGAAAATCGAGCCCAAAGAGTCAGTACTGGTGAAACTAATAAAAGCGTATTAATAATAAAAGCTTTAATAGGAAATCAAAGTGTAATGGTTCAACACAGGGTCGACAGATCCTCAATATATGTCTCCCTGGTGGTCTTAAGGAGAACTGGCTCACATTTCCTTTGCACAAAGGGGAAAAATTCACTGAGTCGTACGAATCACCGACGATGGTGATTCGTATGCATCGAAGGTATTCTTTTTTTACAGTCAAATATTCCTAAATAAGGCTTGCATTGCAGTCTCTTCTACAGTCTATTAAGTCGGAAGATTCAGTTTCGAATTTGAAGGAAGTGTGCATTGCATTTATTGCTTTCAGAGCCGATGAGAATTCTTTAGAATTATATGAGATATCTATCGCATATAATTGATTATGTATGAGATAAAAGAAATAAAGAAAAAAACTTCAGGTTAAGACTTTGTTTCACCTATGTAAATATCCTAAAATGAACTGTCTCACATTAGATTTACACATAAGACATAACATTAAGAACAAATAATAACATTATGACATGACATTGCATAACATGATGATATGACATTACATAACATGATGATATGACATTAATAGCATGAACAAATAATAACATGATGATATGACATTAATAGCATGAACAAATAACAACATGATGAGAAATAACATTCTGAATCAACTCGACAATGGTGAATCGTATTACCGAAGTCAATCAAACATTTCACGTTACTTTAATTAAAGGAGATGTTTTCTTTTAAGGGGTAAGGTTGTGAGCCGTACGCCCAATGCTCTACAGTTAAATGACACCAGAACCTACGGCTTAAACTGGATTCCGAACCACTACAAACATCCATGGCACCGCCAGGTCTCAAAAAGACTAGCGCTCGGCTCCAGCGCCAGAGCGCTAGTCACCTTGCCATCAAGCCCTTCTTTTCTTCCTCTACTTTAGTGAATTTATAACACTTTAAAGGTCCATCCAAATTTGTTTTGTAAATTTATTTTCTATTCTATTTCAGCATCCGTTGTTGGCACTTTCGTCACATGCTTAAATCCATAATTCGTAGGTACCGAGCTCTGATAACCAATGTCCTATGACAGCAGGAGGACTCTTGTCGTTATTGCATGCATTATGACAGAAAATTTGTATGTCCGATTGATGACTGAATCTGTTGTACTGCCATTTTCGATCACTTTTCCAAGCGGTTTTTTTTTTCAACACCACTACTACTACACCACACCACACCACATCACTGTATCTAGAGCTGAGTTGCCTCTTAACAGTTGCGAATTATATGGGGTGAGAAATCTGATTGGGCTCTATGACACTCTACGGTCATATGAGACAGGATCTACGGCTTAAAGTGGTTTCCGAACCACTACAAACATCCATAGCACCACTGGGGCTTGAACCCGAAATCACTGGTACCGAGCGCCAGAGTACTAGCCATTCGGCTATCAGGATCCCTGTTTTTTCCAACAAGTTAATGCCGTTCCGCCGTTGCTATCACCCGAAGTGCTCGATAGAGTGTGCGGCTTGATTGCCAATTTGCTAGCACCTTGGCCTTTAAACCAAAGGCTTCAGGTTCGAATCTGGCGGGGCCTTGGATGTTTGTTAATCATTTATTTATGATGAAAATAGCTGGTAATAAGTCTCTTAAATAATTTAAAATATTTTTTTTCTTTCCACACATATATATCACCATAAAATAAAAATAAAAAATATTCTACTAAAATTATATTTATTAAATTTCCACATATTGGTTTAAAACCTTTATATTTTCTTGTTTTAAAATTTAAAAAAATATTTTTACTTTTATTAAAAACTTTAAGATTTTCAATATCAAATTTAATTATGTGAATGATAACCTTAATACAAAATACAAAAATAAAACTAAAATTAAAAACATAAACTATCGAAAATTAAACTATCAATAACGAAACTAAAATTAAAAATAAAAAAATAAAAATAAAAAAAAAATTTAATTTAAACAAAAAAAAAAAAAATCAAACAAACTATCAAAAACTAAAATTAAAAATACAAAAATTAAAAAAATTAAATATATAAACTATCGATATCGAAACTAAAATTAAAAATACAAAAATAAAAATAAAAATAAATTTAATTTAAAGAAAAATAAAAATACAAAAAAGCTAAAATCGGACAACGATTAAAAAAAAAAAAAAAAAAATAAAAAAAAAATAAAAAATTTAATTTAAAAAAATAAAAAATATAAATCATTCTATAAAAATAATACAAACATTCTTTTTTTCATAAAAATAAAAAGAATGGAATTTTATTATCCAAATATTTTTCTATTATTTTAGTGCATTTTATTTTCTGAAAGCTGAAGGACACTAGGAAATTTAGAACGAAACCTGAACGAAAAATAAATTATCTTTCGTCGTTTTCCTATATCGAACGATAAACCTGTGTTGGATGTAGAAGGGAGTTTAACTGTCTGCATGTGCATGTATATTTAAGTGCATCCGAAAAATGTACATTCTACAACTGAGGAAGAAAATTTTTATTTTTATTTTTTAAGCCAGAACAATAAAATGAATCAATATAACAAGTTTTCCAATTTTTAAATCATGAATTTTATAAATGCATTGTACTGGTGTGGGTACTACCAGAGTGTAACTGGAGTGGTTGCGTTAAAATACTACTTGGGGTACAGGTTTGAGAAGTTACAGCTTTATTTACACACACGCAAACACCACACATGTGCATTTAGAGTTATACAATATTTAACACATTTAAGGACTAGATTAGTAAGAATTATTATTAAGAATTATAGATTCGTGAAATATTTTTTTTTTGATTTGTGTTGTCGCTCTACGATCATTTTTTGCAAACTTTATGGTAATTAGACAGGGACCTACAGTTTAACGTGGATTCCGGAACCACTAACAAACATCCATGGCACCGCCGGGACTTCTCGAAATCCCGAAACCTGTGGCACAGACCGATAATCACTCGGCCATCAGGCCCCTCTTTTCTTCCTCTACCTTAGTAAATTTATAAAAGCTTTAAGGGCATGATTGGCCGAGTGACTAGGGCTCTGGTACTCTGTGCCACCGGTTATGGTTTAAAACTTTTTTTTTTTTTGTTTTAAAATTTTAAAAAAATATTGGCACTTTTATATAAAACTTAAAAGATTTTCAATATCTATTTTAATTACGTGAATGATAATCTTAATACAAAATACAAAAAAAAAAAACAACTAAATATGGAAAACAAAACTGTCTGTATCGAAACTAAAATACAAAAACAAAAAATAAAAAAAAATTTATAAAAGTAAATTTTAGAAATACAAATAAATTCTCTACAAACACCTTTTCTTAAAAATAAAAAGAATGGAATTTTATTATCCATATATTTTTCTATTATTTTAGTGCATTTTATTTTCTGAAAGCTGAAGGACACTAGGGAAATTTAGAACGAAACCCTGAACGAAAATAAATTATCTTTCGTCGTTTTCCTATATCGAACGATAAACCTGTGTTCGATGTAGAAGGGAGTTTAACTGTCTGCATGTGCATGTATATTTAAGTGCATCCGAAAATTCACATTCTACAACTGAGGAAGAAAATTTTTATTTTTATTTTTTAAGCCAGAACAACGAAATGAATCAATATAACAAGTTTTCCAAATTTTAAATCATGAATTTATAAATGCATTGTACTGGTGTGGGTACGGTCTGGAGTGGTTGGGTTGAAATACTTGGGGTACAGGTTTGAGAAGTTACAAAGCTTTATTTACACACACGCAAACCCCAAGCATGTGCAATTAGAGTTATACAATATTTAACACATTTAAAGACTAGATTATTAAGAATTCTAGAATGAAGAATTATTATTAAGAATTATAGATTTGTGAAAGATTTTGTTTTGATTTGTGTTGTCGCTTTTTACGATCATTTTTTTGCAAACTTTATGGTAATTAGGCCAGGACCTCAGTTTAATGTGATTCCGAACCACTAACAAACATCCACGCCCCCGCGAGGATTCGAACCTGTAGCTTGTGGTACCAAAGGCCAGAGCACTAGGCAAATGGCAATCATGCCTCGAATCTCGGAAGGACTCCACTTCTAAAAACCAAAAACTCGAACTCGGATAGACGCCGGGTTCAAGCCAACTTTTCTTTTTTTTTTATACTTTCTCCACGAAATATTATCTCCCACTCCCGGTGAGAGGCTGTAGGCCAACTAATGAGCCGGGGTGCACTTTCAGAGACAATATGTAACACATTTAAAGACATATAGTTATAGATTCGTGGAAGGAACCACTTCTAAGCTCAAAATAAGATACTTAGGGTATGGTCAGAGGGCGCTGAAAAATACTTCCCTCACCAGGTGAGAGTCTGTAGGCCAACTAATGCTCAGGGATTGTACTACAAATATATTTCCTGTTGAGTGAGAGACTGCAAGCTAAACGTTTCTCAATGGAAGCGCAGTACTTCCCCTCTCGGATGAGAGTCTCAAGGCCGACTGAACTATTTCTCCTGAACGCCACAAGACGTTCTTGCTAGTGTTTAGGGAGGAAGCACTGTTGCATTACTAATTTCCTTCTTTGTGATCTTCTTTATCAAAGAAACTTTTTTAGAATTCAAATATTAACACTTAATAGAATGAATCTTATTGAATTTACATTTTACCGTGGTGAAAATGCATCATCACATTCAGTAAAATTAATATGGAATAGTTCATTATTTATGAATGTCTTCTGTTCCCTTCGAAATATAATAAATAATGAAATTCACTTTCAAGAAGTTATTTTTATTTAAGTAAGTCATTCTTTTCTGCAGAATTTGCAAAATCTCCATTATTTATTATTTTTCTCAATCGACATATAAAAATAATAAGGAAAGTTTAATGATAAAATATTTTGGAACTCTGGCGCTCGGTACCACTGGTATCGGGTTCAAATCCCGGCGTTGCCATGGGTGTTTGTAGTGGTTCGAATCCACTTTAAACCGTAGGTCCCGGTCCTAATAGGATCGTAGAGCTTTGCGGGGGCATTGTTACTCCGCATCCTTAGCTTACCATCAAGTTACACGCGTCCCCTTGGTAATGCAAAGTGAGTAACATCAGTGCAGCCCTTATGACATAAAAGATCACGGTCTATTTGCCAGCTGCATTAGAAGAAAAAAATATTTTGAAGAAAGTTTTGATACTTGTTCATTATAATCCAAGTGTTTGGTGACTTTCTTTTATGGATACTATGAATTGCAGTTAAACAATAAAAGGTAATATTTATATCCTTCTTCACACCAGCAACAAATAAATCTCAAGGACTAACGAATGGAATTTTACTACCTTGAACTAAGGCACTTTTTATAGCACTGGCAATTCTTCAGCAACACTGGTAGCTAAAAACAAAGACAAATCTTGTATTAAAGATGCGTTTTGTGTCTTTTTTGTTAATGGGACGCCAGTCTCACTTTCGCGCCTCGTATAATTATCTGTTTATTTTCCTAACTATACTATTGTGCATAGCTTTATATAACGTTAAGGTTGCCATTCCTACAAATGGTCCATGGTTGTAATTTGATTACAAATAGTGTCCTGTTAATATAAAAGAACAGTAGACTTTTTGCCTATGTATTCAAGATGGAAAAATATTCTATCGTTTCTATCTATCTATTTGCCTATGTATTCAAGAAGTTATTGCATCCAATTCTTTTTCTGGTTAAAAAAATACTGGACATTTAAGCATGTAAATTTATTTTTATAATGTTTCATCAGAAATTTTTAATGAAATACAGCACTAAAAAAATGTTACAAAATTTGGCACAAATATATAGAAGTAGCGTTTGTTGAGCAGAAAATGTTGAAAAGAAGATTAACATCATTAACTAAGCAATCCATAATGCTGCCAAATGAAATCACTCATCAATCGGTTCAAAAATAATGAACAAGTGCCAGATATATATTGTAATTTTATTATAAAATGTGCTTTAATTTTAAATAAAATATGTCCATAAATATATAATGCCTATTTAATTAAGATGGAAGATTATTAAAGAAGGTTATTTATTGCATCATATTCTATCTCGGGCTAAAAAAAAAAATGGACATTAATTATATAAATTTATTTTTATAATGTTTCATCAGAACTTTTTAATGAAATACACAGAAAAGCTCTAAAAATGTTACCAAATTTGGTACAAATATATAAGTATTATTCGTTGAGCAGAGAATGTTGAAAAGGTTTAACATCATTGGCTAAACTATCCATAATGTTGCCAAATAAAATCGCCAAGTAATTGATTCAGAAATAATGAAAAAAAGTACAGGATTTGAATGGTAATTTCATTTCAAAAATTTTTGCAATTTATTATTATTGTTGATTCAGTTATTATTATTATTATTATTATTTATTATTATTATTATTATTATTATTATTATTATTTATTCTGTTATTATTATTATTATTATTATTTATTCAGTTGTTATTTTTATAAAAGCTCATACATTTTCTTTATTTCATATATTCAAAAAGATATTTCTGAAGCATTGAATTGTTAATCCTAACAAAGTAACCAAAATTTAAAAGAATATGCCACTGCTTTTCTAAAACAGTGCGAAAACAATACATTACGTTATATCTTACAAACATGAAGGTTTACACACTAACGTAAACATTGATCAGAATGCCAATAGGCAACAAATAATTAAAAATATGAAAATAGCATCAATATTATTTACACAGTAAGTACAGTATTATTGAATAAATGACTCTAGGGCGATGAAATAAATTGTGTGTGAAATTCTGAATTTAAGAGACAAAGGATTTATTGACAGCAACTGATGATTTTTAATCATGACACAACTAGAACTTTCATTTACACGGTGAGTAAAAAAGTTACAGAAAAGTAAATTTTAATTGATTTATTATTATTTCAGAGGCAATATATCCACAAAGAAACTATTTTAGAGCTACAGTGAGTGTAAAGTATTCGTACAGTACGACAATTGATTTAAAGAGATCCGTTCATAAAAATTATAAACATAAATTCCATTTTAATTAATTATAAATATATAATAGAACATACTTTCACTAGTTTCATGTGAAATTGACACAAAAATAATTTTATACATGAATAAATATTTACAAAACTGATTTAATTCAATAATATGAAATAAATATAAGTATAAATAAAAATAAATAACTCATAATGAGAATTTATAATTAACTGAAAACTAGCCGTTCGTTTAAGTATTTCTTCACGCTTATTTACTAGATAGCTACTGAATTATTATGCAACAATAAAAATATTACAATTACTGAAATTTACATCATATATTATTTTAGTGAATCCTTTTATTAATTTTTGGAATTCTCATCTTTGATTCTCATCTTTTCTTTTTTAAAGTTTTACGTTATCTACTTATATATTTTACATAAAAATATCTTTTCATATTATTTCATTATCTTTTCATTATATTGAAATGAATTAACTTCAGTTTATCATACAAAAATGTTTTAACCTGATATTATAATAATCATTCTTATAAATTAATCTTTAAATAAAAAAAAATGTAATTTAAAAACAATTAAAAATTGTTGACATAAATATGCCATATTAGTTGAAAAATTGCCTTCTGAAGTATTTTTCTCATAAAAAATTTATTTTCATAATAATAATAGATCAATCAAAATTTGATCAATTAATAAATAAACCTATCACAATTTGATCAATTAATAAAAAAGTTCAATCAAAATTTCATCAACTAAGACCAAACAAAATTTGATCAATTAATAAATAGAACAATCAAAATTTTAATCAATAAATAGACCAATCAATCAATAAATGGATCAATCGTAATTTGATCAATCAATGAATAGACCAAACAAAATTTGATCAATCACTAAAGAGACCAATCAAAAATTTTATCGATCAACAAATATGCCAATCGAAATTTTATTCATCGATAAAAATAGACCAATCAAAATTTGATCAATCAATAAATAGACCAATCAAAAATAATAGATCAAATAAACATTTTAACACTCATTGTATATTCATATAAAATTACAAAACAAATGCCTTTCACTTTATCAAAAAAGAGTTAAAGAAATTTGTAATTTTGTTACATTAATTTATTATATCAGATCGATGGAAGTACTGAAAATTTTAAGCATTTGAAGTTTTTCATGGCAGTTATGAATCTAAATTATAATATATATTGAAAAGAATTTAGAGTTTAAAAATATTGTTTATTTTTTATAAAAGACGAACAAATGTTACATGCATTTAAATCTGAAAAGTAAACATGAACACATCAGTTTAAAAGATATTATTTCACATTAGTGTATAAAACTTAAATACGAAGTAATTTTCATGGAGTCAGTTGTGAATTTATAGAAAATTCCTCACAGAAAATAATATGATTAAAAATTATTTGTATGCATATAGTAGAAACAAAATATCATAGATCTCGTGACAACATATTTCAAAAGAATTTTTAGTTGGAGAATGAAAGGCAGGATAATAAACACAAAAAAAGAGTACAGGCTTGTATTAAAGATTTCTACTCTAAGTTAAAGTGAATCGTACGTATTATGTGGGTAGAAGTAATTATCCCAGCGCTTTCATACACGAAAGAATGATCAATAATCTTGAAAACAGACGCAGTGTAACAAGTGCAACTAAGAGTTGTGTCTACCATAGCATTTCGTGTGCCCGGAAATCCTTCCAAAATACATGTAATTCTTTCAATAAGTTGGCGTGTTTTTTTTTTCTTTCTTTTATTTTAAATTGATAAAGATAAATGCATTATATAATAACTGCATAATATTTTAATGATTAAAACGAACTGCAAAAGTTAATTTTTATTCAAAATTCAACCGATAATTTTACAATTACTTTAAATAACTTTGAATAAAATTAGAGATTTTAAAATATCATTATTTATTTATCAAAAATAATGCCTAATTATTTCATGTATTATGATTTTCCAATATTAAAAATACTAAAATTTTTCTTTTTTTATACTTCTCTGGTGTTATTATAATAAACAGGAATATTTTTCCAAACAAAGTAATAATTTATTATTTCATAACTCATTAGTAAAGAAAGAGAATTTCGTCTTATGTAACGATAATGATTAAAAAATAATAATTAGTATGATTAAAAATTATTTGTATGGTAGTAGTTGAAACAAGATATAATAGATCTCGTGAGGGTATGTTTTAGAAGAATTTCAATTGGCGAATGAAAAGCAAGGTGGATAAGTAAAAAAATAGGGACAGGGTTCTATTAAAAATGTCTACAGTAAGTTTAAGTGAATCATACCTGTTATATGGCTTTTATATGGCCTGTTATATGGCACTTTTACATATGAAAGAATGATCAATAACCTTAAAAGCAGTGCAATGTAACAAGTGCAATTAAGAATTGTATCTACCATAATATTTCATGAGTTTGGAAAGCCTTCCAAAATGCAAGCAAGTCTTTTAATAAGTTTCCGTGTTTTTTTTTCTTTCTTTTATTTTTAAATTGATAAAGATATTTCTTTTTTTTTAAATTGGTAAAGATAAATACATTTTATAAGAAATGCATACTTTTTAAAAATGATTTAAACGAACTGTAAAAAAAAAAATTAATTTTCATGTCGTCGAAGGCATTATTTAAATTATTATTAAATGCCAAACTAAAATTTATAAAAAAAATTATAGGAAAACTGCAACTGTAATTGTAACCTTAATTAACTTTGAATAAATTAGAGATTTTAAAGATTAAATAGATATCAGAGATTTAAATAATAATTAGTTTGAATTAGAGATTTAAATAAATTCTCTAATTTATTTAAATATTATCTATTATTTTTTTTATATATATTTATCACAAATAATGCCTAATTATTTCATGTAATATGATTTTCGAATGTTTGAAATAATATTTTTCTTTTTATACTTCTCTAATGTTATAATAATCAGGAATATTTTCCTTAAACAATGTAATAATTTATTATTTTATAGTTCATTGGTAAAGAAAGAGAATTTCGTCCTATGTATGGGTAATGATTAAAAATTATTTGTATGCAAATAGTAGAAATAATAAAAAATTATTTCCCATTAGTGTATAAAATTTAAACACGAAGTAATTTTCATGGAGTCAGTTGTGAATTTATAGAAAACCCTCATAGAAAATAGTATTTTAAAAATTACTTGTATGCAAATAGTAGAAACAAAATGCCATAGATATCATGAGAGCATATTTTAAAAGAATTTTGAATGAAAACAAGGACGATAAGCAAAAAAAGAGAACAGAATTATAAAAGATGTCTACTGTATGTTAAAGTGAGTCCCTACGTATAATGTGGCGAGAAGTAATTATCCCAGCACTTTCATACACGAAAGAATGATCAATAATCTTGAAAACAGGCGCAGCGTAACAAGTGAAACTAAAAATTGTATCTAACGCAACATTTTGTGAATCTTCCAAAACGCAGGTAATTCTTTTAATAAGCTGATGGTTTTGTTTGTTTCTTTTTTTATTTTAAATTAATAAAGATAAATGCATAGTTTTTAAATTATTAAAAAACTGTAAAAAATTAATTTTCTTTCAAAATTCAGACGATAACTGTACGATTACCTTTTAATTAACTTTGAATAAATTAGAGATTTCAAACTATTATTTTTATATATTTATCAGAAATAACGCCTGATTATTTAATGTAGTAGGAATTTGAAATCTTTGAAATAATATTTTTCTATTAGTTCTTTAATATTATAATAATCAGGAATATTTTCCTCAAAAATGTAATAATTTATTAACTTATAGTACATTAGTAAACAGATAATTTCCTCCTATGTATGGGTAATAATTAAAAATTATTAATTAGTATTATTAAACACTATTTCTATGCAAATAGTAGAAACAAGATATCTTATACTATCTTGAGAGTATATTTTAAAAGTATTCCAATTGGCGAATAAAAAGATCTATGATAAGCAAAAAGAGATTGTATTAAAGATGTCTACTGCACATTTAAGTGAGTCGTACGTATTATGCGGGTAGAAGTAATTATCCAAACACTTTCATACACGAAAGAATGATCAATAATCTTGAAAACAAGTACCCTGTAACAAGTGCAACTCAGAGTTGTATCTGCCACAATATTTCGTGATCTCGGAGAAAGCCTTCCAAAATACAGGTAATTCTTTCAATAGGTTGGTGTATTTTTCCTTTCTTTTTATTCTAAATTTATAAAAATATTTTTTTTTTAAATTGATTATGATAAATACATTATATAATAACTGCATATTTTTTAAATCATTAAAACGAACTGTACAAAAATTAATTTTAGTTTCATAACTCGTTCGAAACTTTAAAACATTAATTAAATTATTATTCAAATATCAAACTAATATTTTTAAAAATCATGCGATATCTGTAACTGTAATTGTAACCTTAAATAACTTTGAGTAAATTAGAGATTTTAAAAGATTAATTAGAGATTAGAGATTTAAATAATATAACATAAGATTAAGATTATAATATAAGAATAATATAATATAAGATTTAAATAATATAATATAAGATTTAAATAAATTAAACAATTTATATTTATCAGAAATAATGCCTGATTATATCATTTAGTATAATTTTCGAATCTTTTAAATAATATTTTACTTTTTATACTTCTCTGATATTATAATAATTAGCAATATGCTTCACAAACAATAGTTTATTATTTTATAATTCGTTAGTAAACAAAGAGAATTTCGACCTATGTATTGGTAAAATTTTATTTTCCAAAATTATTCTTTTTCTGCATTTTTAATTCCCAGCCACTTGTATTTACTAAATTTTTATTTATGTACAAGACTAACAAATTCTTGTCTTTTTCTAAATACAATACCCCTTTTCCGCATCGTATGCAAACAATTGTTATCGAATTTGCAGATTATTCCTTTTATTAATTTTGTCTTCTACTTCTTCAACATCAGTTAGCAATAAGTACTTGTTTGGCGTCCTTTATAAATAAGCAGAATAGTTAGTGAATAGTTAAAATTTAACAGGGATACTTCTAAGTAGTTTTTGACAGATAATTTGTTTTTTAACTGATTTTATTTTTTAAAGATTTTATTTTTGGCATATGAAAATTTATATGATCCTGAAAAAATTGTATTATCGCAGAATTAAATATCTGGTAAACGTATTATTTCTTCTGACATTTCACTCTCATAAATTAATTTTTTTTTTTAATTTTTTCTAAAATGTGTAAATACCAATTACTATGGAAAGTTAAATATGCAAATGTCTGTAAATTTTAATTAAAAATTCAGTTTATAAATTTATGGTAAAATGTCAGTTCGAAAAATTCGTTTTAGGTAAAATTTCTCTCTTATTAGAATATAAAATTATTATAATTGATTTATAAAGTAAGTATAAAGCATAATGCTAACTTTTATTATAATGTTAATAAGAACTTTTAATTGTTTTGTGAGTTTCTTGAATCATTTCCTTGCATCACTGAACGTATATCTTTGTTAAATGGGAAATAATAGGAAACAAGATTAAACAAGTTTGATTTTATTTTATTGCGAATTACAATAAAGTGATCAAATATTTTGAAATAGATTGATAGCCATATAAAATTATTTCATATTCAAATTATATATTATACAAATATTTTAAAAATATTCTAAGAGTGAAATTTTACCTAAACTGAATTTTTGTAACTGAAATTTTACCATAAATTCATTTTCAAAATTTTACAAAACATATAATTTGAACATGAAATAATTACATGCGACTATGGCTCTATTTCAAAAACTTTAATCACAATTTTTGTAATTCGCAATAAAAATGAATTCATTCAAACTTGTTTAATCTTATTACCTATTTAATATCTTGCTTTCTATTTAAAAAGGATATATGCTCAATTATGTAAGGAAATGATTCAAGAAAATCATAAAACATTTAAAAATTATAATTAATAAAATTTTAACATCAAATTTTTGATATAATATTCTTCGTCAAGGAAAAAAAAATTAAATAAAAAGGTTTATTTTAAGATTTATGTATTAAAGGTTTATTTAAACCTATTTTTTTATAAAATTTAATTTTTAAAATTGGCATCATATCATTTTATAAAACTATTGTAAGAATTTTATTTTAAACATTCTTTATATAGTAAAAAAATAAATAATAATTTCAAACATTAATCAAAGACAACTTTTAAAATTTAATTTATACCCTTATAAAGTAAATAATATTTTAATTTGTTGGGCAAGAATAGTTTTCATACACACATAGAATACGAAAACTAAAAGATATTTATTTGATGCTGTTGTTGTTTTTCTGAGTTTCCTCTCATCATTTCACCTTGGCAAAACAGAGCCATTCCAGCAAATCTACGGAAAGTGAAAAATCGATTTTCTTACAAAATGTATTTCGTCTGACTCAGAGAAAATAAAACTTTCATTGCTAAACTATAATTTTTTTTTTCATAACAGATTCTATGTCAGAAATAAGTGACGTTTAAAACAATAAAATGCTATACGAACACAAGTTTTAGAATTACCAGTTAAAAGAATAAAAATTCTATGAGTAAAATAGTATCAAAACGTTATTTTTTTACGTACAATTAATCTCAAAAAATATCGTTAAGTCGATTTGTGATTTAAACGAATAGTTGAATATATCTTTCGAAGTAAGGTTGCTACACTAAATATTTTAATGGGTTTAATTAAGCTCGTGATTTGGTATTTAACGATATCAACAGTATAGGTCTATCACGGTAATTTCTCAGGATATTGACTTATCGTATATATGTGTATTTTTTACATTTCTATTTGCAAAAGCAAAAGACTTACTTTCGTATTACATATAATGTAAACACTAAATCGATAAAATAGGCCTTTTTTTTTTAAAAAATTATATCTGATTTCTTAATTAAATAAAAAAGATAGATTAATTAAATATATTTCATTGGTAAAATATCTTTTTTTTCCTTCATAACAAATACTATGTAAGTAATAAGTGACGTTTAAAACAATAAAATACTATCCAAACACAAGTTTTAGGAATTACAGTTTGAAAGAATAAAAATTCTATGAATAAAATAGTATTAATAAATTTTTTTTACATCAACTTAATTTCAAAGAATATTGTTAAGTTTCACAAAAAATATACATAGTATCTAACATTTGTATTTTTTACATTTTTATTTGTAAAAAGCAAAAAGACTTGTATGTTCGCATTACATATAATATTAACACTAAATCAATAAAATATGCATTTTTTTTAACAAACTCTATCTGGTTTCAATTAAAACCACAAAAAGATAGATTACTTAAACATATTTCATTGGTAAAATACCATTTTTTCCTTCATAACAGATTCTTTGTAAGTAATAAGTGACGTTTAAAGCAATAAAATTCAATCCAAAAAAAGTTTCACGGATTACTGTTAAAATAATATGAAAAAGTTATTATTTTTACATCGAAATAATTTCAAGAAATATTGCTAAGTTTCACAATATATATATATATATATAGTATCTGACATTTGTATTTTTACATTTCTATTTGTAAAAAGCAAGAGACTTGCATGTTTATATTACATAAAAGGGGGGGGCTGAAAAGTTCATAGGCTGACACATAGATGGCGCTACAAGTATTAAATCCATATGATTTTTAGTTAGCCTAACCTTCAAAATACACGTGTATAAATTGGACAGCTGTTGCACCATTATTATGTGAGTTATAGCATTTTTAGTGAAGCCACTTTTGTTAGTTTGAAAAAATGGATAAAAAGGAATTCCGTGTGTTAATGAAGCATTGTTTTTTTGGCGGAAAAAAAAATACTATTGAAGCCAAGGCTTGACTTGATAAACATTATTCGGACTTTGCACCAGGAAAATCAACCGTAGAGAAGTGGTTTGCTAAATTTAAACGAGGCGAAATGAACACCGAGGACGATGCACGCAGTGCAAAGAGGCCCCAAAGAGGCTGCTATGTCAGACGCCTACGAACTTTTCAGCCTTCGAACGAAATTCCTACGAACTTTCAGCCCACCTGTTATAATGTAAACACAAAATCAATAAGATATATCTTTTTTTTAACTAACTCTATTTGGTTTCTCAATAAAAACCCCGAAAACTATAGATTAATTAAATATATTTCCTTGGTAAAATATAATTTTTTTTTCCTTCATTTCATTACAGATCCTATAAGTAATAGGTGACGCTTAAAGCAATAAAATGTAATCCAAACAGAAGCTTTAGGGATTACAGTTTGAAAGAATAGAAATTCTATGAGTAAAGTAGTATGAAAAAGTTATTTTTATTACATACAATTAATTTCAAGAAATATTGTTAAATTTCACAAAATATATATATATATAGTATCTAACTTTTGTATTTTTACATTCTATTTATAAAAGTCAAGAGACTTGTATGTTTGTATTTCATATAATGTACGTATTAAAACATTACAAACCTACTAAAAATAATTACTAAAGTAACTAAAGTACTATTTTCCTCAAAAATATCTTACAACTCTATCTGGTTCCTCAATAAAAAAAACCTCTAAAAAGCTTGGTTAATTAAAAATGTATTAATTAAATAAAAATAAATTATTTTTAATGAATCTGCGATGATTAATAAAATAATTATTTCACATTTTTTTAATTTAGTATCTAATCCATTTGTTAAATGTTTTTTGCTTCAAATATTTTGTTATTAATCTTATAATCTATTCTAATTAATATTGGAAAAAAATTCTTTTATTATGAATTATTATTTTAATTTTTTCGTTATCAAAAAAATTCAGGTATTCAAATATTTTGCTTTTGTTCAAGATCATGTAACATTAGTTACTTTATACGGTCGTAATTGATAAATAAAGATGTTAGAATGTTACATTTTATATGAATTAATTAATGGAAATGACGCCTACCATAAATTTTACATCAAATTCAAACTCATAGATTGTAATGTGCGTATTTAAATTGGCATATGATTAAATGTGTTAGAGGTCGCATAATTTGCGCCTATTTTTTTTTAACCGCGTTTTTTAAACTTAAGTCATGTTTTTTTTTTTTTTTTTTTTTTTAATATTGCAATATTCGTAGAATTCGCTTAACAACATAAAAGAAATTTTACATTAAATTCAAGTTCATAGATTGCAATTCCTATTTAAATTGACATATGATAAATTGTGTGTAGGTCAAATATATTACTTTTTAATTCCAATATTGCAATATTCATGGAAATCATTTA
Organism: Caerostris extrusa; assembly: GCA_021605095.1. Lineage (NCBI taxonomy): Eukaryota > Metazoa > Arthropoda > Arachnida > Araneae > Araneidae > Caerostris > Caerostris extrusa. Next base: position 11,618 of record BPLR01011402.1, on the reverse strand, counting down.
ACAAAACGATGAAATTTTATATTAAATTCAAAATTCATAGATTTAAATGATTATTTAAATGTATGATTCATTATAGCATTTTTTAAATAAATGTATGATTATTTAAAAAAAATGATTATTAATTTATCATAGGATAAATTGTATTTTAGTTTGCATAATAGATCAAGTACATTTTTCGCTTTTTTTTAAATTTAATTCTAATATTGCAATATTAGAATTTAACAGCAAAAAACAAACATGACTTAAGCCATTTAACAGCACAAAGAAATTTTTACATTAAATTCAAGTTCATAGATTTAAATGATTATTCAAATTATCATAGGATAAATTGTATTTCAGGTTGCATAATAGATCAAGTATATTTTTTGCTTTTTTTTTATTTAATTCTAATATTACAATATTTACGAAAAGCACTTAACAACACATTTACATTAAATGCAAAAACAACACATTTACATTTATTACTATTACACATGCACATTTTACATTAAATTCAAGTTCATATAGACTGCAATGTCTATTTAAATTGACATATGATAAATTGTGTCGAGGTTGCATAATTAACGTCAAGTAAATTTTTGGCGATTTTTTTCTAATTCTAATATTGCAATATTCATGTAAGTTGCTTAACAACGCAAAGTATAATATATTATATTCATTGAAGATTAATGTCTGCTGAATTATTAATGAATGGTTTGTAAAATATCGATTTTAGCGTAGTTTAAGATATTCAATTTTCATTTTTTAAACTTGCGATTCATTCATAAAAATAGCACCAATTTTAAGCATAATCTTTCGTTAGCAAAATAAAAATAATTAAAAAATATATTTTATAATTTAATTATTATTTTTCATTTGAATTTTACATAAATTGATAAAATTATAACTTATGAAATTATTAATTGAAATTATAACTAAAATAGAGGGAAAAGATATAATAGCTGAATTTTATAACAAATGTTTAACCAAATGCTTTCAGCGTCTGATTATATCATGAGATATTTTAATTGCCATTATAATGTCTTTTAATAATTTCAATTAAAATGTCTTATAATATTTTAATATTAATATTATGATATTTTATTAATATTATTATATAACATATATTAATATTATCCTATAATAGTTTAATAATAATGTTAGATTTATTAATTTTAATATTAGGATATTATTCATTCTTCAATATTTCCTCCTTTTAATTTTTTGTTAATTTTTATTTTGAAAATTATCAAAATATATTTAACCAAATACATTACATACATTTTTCAAATTCATACACATACATCTTTACCATACATTTTTCTTATACACTACTCATACCCTATAACAATCGTTTATATAAAAAATAATGATTTAACATGATAAGCATAATTATTTAAATAAAATATAACCTAGAAAAATTATTTTATAATTATAAACATATATATAAATAAAGGACGTTTTAATTGTGGAGAAAAACTTATTTATTTCTGTGAATAATGCTTAAAAGATTAATTGCTATAAATGACTATCGTAGTATGTATTTCATTAAAAATTTTAAAAGAAAGCTATCTCTTATTGTATGTATTTACTATACCTACTTATAGGTTTATTGAAAATAAATTGAAATTTTCAAAGGTAAAATCAAAATTAAATAGTACGTTAGATACTTTAAACAGATGTTCCTTAATCTATTTATGCAGAATTTTAAAAGTTACTTAATACGTAAGTTTCAAATATATCATTTTTATTGATTATCAGTGATTTACAAAATTTTAAAACGTTGCAAATATTTCAAGATGAAAATTTGTATGCAAAAGAAATAATATTTCAAAATTTCTGGTACTTTAAATAATTTGTATTGCTTAATACTGAAAAGGATATATATTTATTACGAATATAAAACATAAAAAAAAATCTTTTGACAGTTTTGATGTTATTAATTAAGTCTGTAGTATTTTAATATGAATATAAAACATAAAAAATATGAAGGCTTTTGACAGTTTTGGTGTTATTAAGTAAATCTGTAGTATTTAATATTATTTTCAATTTAAAAAAAAAATTATATTTTTATTTATCGTTCCTTCCTTTTTAAATAAACAAAAACAAACCATAAAATATTTTCTTTTGTTTTTTAAAACAAATATCTTACGATTAATAGTGTTGGTCTATTCAAATACTCTAAGCATATGCTGCGATCGATATCATTACGTAATTCATCGTCTTCTTTATTGATTTCTCCAAGATATGTCATCTGTCTTGTGTTTTCTCTTATGCAACCATATTTTATTCATTAGCATATGCTTGGGAAAAAACAGTCTACTTTGCACGTTTATATACATACATACATATAATAATATAATATAGCTTTTTTGTATGTTTATTAACTTATATTAATTTAAAAAAAGTTTTGTTTAATTTTAACAATAAATGTATTATAAATAAATGAAATTTAATAGATAAATTTCATTTATATTATTATTTGTATAATATTAGAGAAATATTATAGATAAATTATCTTTCAATTTCATTTATTTATAGTATATTTAGTGTTAATATAAAATAAACATTTTTTTAAATGATTATTATAAATTAAAAAATATATAAATATCTACATTTAACATTCACAATGAACATCTATGATTTTTTTTTTTTTTATTTTCAAAAAATTCATCTTTTTGAATTAGCTACGTGCTTTTAAAAATGATAGGACAAGTAAGTAGAACAGAAATTGGAAAAATTCCAAAATAATAATAATATATTACAACATTTTTATCACAATGAAATATCATTTAGAAATTATTTTGTTTTTAAATAATTTATTTATTTTAATAAATATATAAAAATCCACATTTAAAATTCACAATAACATGTATGACTTTTTTTTTTTTTATGTATTTTTAAAAATTAATTTTTCTTTTACAATTAACTACATGCAGTTAAAAATAATAGCCCAAATAAGAACACAAATTGGAGAAACTCCAAAATAATAATAGCAATAAATTCATTTGACTTTTATCAGAATAAAATATTATTTAGAAATTATTTTTTGAAATAATTTATTTGTTTTCAATTACCGGATACGTATTTAAATTTTAACTTATTTATTCGACTTAATATTGTTTCGTAAAAGGTTAATAAATGGATATCTTAGAATGATCGAATAATAATGAAATGTATAATAATGGAAAAATAATAGTTTAAAAATATTAATAATCAATATCCTTAAACCGTATATTAAAAAAGAATATCGTTGCATTTATTATTCTTTACTTATGAAAATTATTTCTATGGTAAGATGACAAGAAATTATTTGTTTCTTAAAAAGTAATGACAATTTAATGATGTAAATGAAAATTAGGAATACTAATTAAAAATCTGGTGACAATTCTATATTTTAATAAGAATATTTATTAAGAAAATTTTAATAAATCATGCCAATAAATAAATGGTATTTTACATGTAATTCAGAGAAATTAAATTGGTATTATCGTCTTTGCATTTATATATATGTTACAATGGATTTATTTGTATTTTTAGTAATTTTCATCATTAAAAACTAATTTAATTAAACTTACTAGAAGCAAATTCTGATTCTATTTTTCTATGAAATATAAATACTAAGAAAATAATTAATTTAGTAAAAAGCAACACGAAAAATAATTGTTTAAATCTAAAGATTGTCTGATATGCAAGGTTTCAAATATAATAAGGAATTACTTAATGACAAATAAAATTATTTCTTATATATTAATAATTTATTTATTTTCAACATTATTTATTCTAATTTTTAAGTATAATATATTAAGAAAGCATAACTAATAAATCATACATAAAGACGTACAATGTTTATAAAGTTTAACATTTATAAACTCTATTATTTAATTTATTTATCCATAATTAATTTATTACTTTAAAATATACTTCATTCAAAATAAATATAAAAATGGAGATACTAAATTGTATTTTAATGAGAACATGAAATCTACTACACAGTACAATTTCAAAAAATTAATTAAAAAGAAAAACGAAAATGTATTTAAATTTCAACTAATTTTTATTATGAATGAATGTTCCCAATATACCAAATGTACGCATAATTTTAAAAAATTCAAAGAATTCATTAATGTTATTTATCTACAAAAAAATTATTAAACTGATAACACAGTTATATATTTTTCAAATATATTATTGGTAAAGCATATTGTATTATTAAAGCATAGACATCGTTATCGGTAAAACATATTGTAGGACAAAAATAAATGTATATCGAAAATTATGCTGTATAAAAAAAATTTATAAAATATTATATAAATGTAAATTATTCAAATAAATCTTTAAAAATCAAAACATAAATATACATTGAAATTGGGTCTATTAATCATATTTGAAATTTAATTAAAATTTAATATGTCTTTCGTTTTTTGTTTACCGATAGTAAAAAGAAAATATTTGAAAGACTTAATAATAATAGTTTACATAGCTTAATAATAACGTATTAGTAATAATAGCTCATATTTTTATCATTTGGCTATTTCAAAATTATACGTAACGTATTATATTACATTTAAACATATGTCAATTTGTAACTCTCTTAAAAATTGCAGAAAAATAACAACAAATCAACTAATTATAATTATTGAATTTTACTTTGTTTTGAAACGATAATTGTCATTATGTATGATCTTATTGCCATTTACACTAATCATATGAAAACTCTTATATGTTCTTCAAAAATATTTGTACATAGTATACAATCAATAAATATCTAAAACAACATAAAATTGCGCTATTTTATTCAAAAATAATAACCTCATTTTTATATAAATTTAAAAATATGTATTTAGAAAGCAAGAAATCTAGCAAAAAAAAAAAAATAACTAATTTAATTGATATATTTCTTAACTAGAACAAATCATTTCAACATGTTATTTACTTTCCATACCACCACACGTGTCCAAAACTAAAAACATCTTTACTGACACCCCATATTTGTCACTTTCATAAGCGGTCCACTCTACTCATCATGTCAAAGCAATACCCTCAACAAGTGGTCTTTCCATTGAGATGCAAATCTCGAAAATATGCTTGCATATCAACAAACAATAAACACAACATTACATAAGCACTGTGTCCTGAGCCGTCGCTAGGCCTACTTCCCAATCTTTACCATAACAAAAACAAGTATATACATGACATTTGGTTAAAGATAATGATAAGCCCGCATGATAATGACATACTCACCCACACTGTTCTTACAGATCACACCTCGGTTCATCCATCCAGAAAGATAATGATGCACAGCAGCAGGCTGTGTTTTGCTGCAATTAGCTCACCCATGTGGAGCTCTTATTTATCAGACAAACTTGTGTCTTAATAAGACATTCTATTTGCAGGAAATCTTAAAGAAGGTGAAAATCCAGTGTCGTGGGAGTGTGAGGACCCCCGATATCGAAGCGGCGTGCACACTGCGTATTATTGTGGGCTTCACTGCCAACTACAGAGCAGGTGGGCCTTTTATTGGATCTGCAACTGCGATCGGACTACCATGGCGGTCTTTTGACAGCTGAGGAAGATCCCGGATGATGACGTTGGTCGTGACGTCACGGAAGCGAGGAAAGGGGGCCGTATGGAAATTGCGTGACGACTCGAACCGCCTCCGGGAAGAAAACGTTGAACACAAAAGCAAATAAAGATACGAGTATTCGTTTCGTTTTTATCGATTTCTTTCTTAATTTTTTACTGTGTTTTTCTTTAATGATTTTTTTCTTCCTTTTGTGATAAATGATCTCTCAAATGGAAAATGAGAGATAGAGAAAGAGAAATATTTATTTTCAATGGTACTTGGCCGAATCATTTTTGATTTCTATTTATGATAATTTGTCATTTTGCTTTCTAAATTTTCCATTGGGGATTGTTACAAAAACAGATTTTGTTTTGTTTATGAATTTTTATTGTGCTTAGTTTTATTTTCTGTGACTTAAATAAATATTTTTTGTGACATAAAATATAATGATTTTTGTTAAAAAGTATATAAGTAAAAATAATTTTTACTTATTGCGTATTAATAAAAGATATCAAGGAAAATATATCTAACATAAAAGTTATTAAGATATATTGTAAATAAAAGTTATTAAATTCTAAATAAATTAACGAATTATCGCAACTCATTTGATTAATTTCTGTTTTTTGTATTTTTTTTCCTTCAAATATTAAAAAGCTGTAGATAATAACTGCAAACTACATAAATTGTTTTAGAAATAAGATTTTTGATAAAATAAAATGTTTCTCAAATTAAAGAAAAACAATTATATTTTCTTCAGAAAGAAATATTGTTGCATTTCCAGGCAAAAATATATTATTATTACAATTATTAATAAACTATAATAATTAATAATAAATTACAATGATTAATTAAATAATAACAAATTATAATTATTAATTAATAATTATTGAACATTTAAATGCTTATAAAGTCAAGATATATTGTTGTCTTTATAAGCATTAAAAGTTCAATAAAATGGGTCTCAACATTTTTATCGAAAAAGTAAACGCTTATAAGAAGCAAATTTTTTTTTTTTTAATGAAACTAAAGAAGGTTTCATTCAATCTTGTGTTCTTGACGACAGAAAAAATACCTTTAAAAAACAAGTCCAAGTACAAATTACAACTTCTGACATTATTTCCTTTATTGCCGGAAAAGCAGATCTTCTCCATAATATCATCAAATATTTACCCTATTCAAATTTCTAGAGAAAAGAAACAACATTGTCAATTGTAGCTGATCAACTACTACTACTACACCACACCACATGACTATGCCTAGAGCTGAGTTGCCCTTATACAGTTTGGGAATGATGTGGGTCTCTGATTGGGCTCTGTGATATGGGGACCGGGGGAAAGACCGGGACCTACGGCAAAAGGGGATTCCAATTCCCTACAAACATCCATGGCACCGCCGGGACTGGAACCCGAAACCTGTGGTACCGAGTGCCAGAACCACTCATTAACTCATCAAGGTCAATCAAAGTAAATTTTGTACTTTAAAACAATTCCATGTCTCTGCTTCAGGTTATTACCTGATGACCAATTAGCTAGCGCTCTGATCATTGGTACTACAAGCTTCAGGTTCGAATCCTGGCGGTGGCATGGATGTTTGTGAGTGGTTCGGAATCTATATTAAACTATAGGTACCGGTCTAATTAGCCTAAAGTGTGCAAAAAGACCATAGAACGGCAAACTAAACTCAAATTATTACTAGTTCTTATCATAAAATATTTGCTATATGAGATCAATATAGATTTCCTGGAAGATCTCGTCATGGAAATCAGCACGCTGGATAAGACATCAGGAATCTTCGAGATAGGGCAAAAGTCTTTGACTCAACCTTTGCGCATTGTATAACGACATCTTTGTGTTATTGAGAATATACTTCTAGTATTTTCTGACCTAAATAAGTCATATATTCCATATAAATGAACGTATACGTGGATTCTTTCCAACGAAAAGAAGCGGTATCAATAGTTGCAGCTAACTGACTCTCTATAGTTTTACAGAAAGACAGCCAAAATAAATTTTGTTCTTTAAAAGGACCATATGCTCCACGCTTCAGATAATTACCGTATCATTGGTATACGATATTTCCATGGAAGGTCTCATCACAAAATCAGCAGACGCGATAAACACAACACCAGGAATCTTCGAGATAGTGCACCAGTCTTTTACTCTCCACTGTGTATTGTGTAACGACATCTTTGGATGTCGCTCTGAGATTATACTTTGAGTCTTTCTCTGGTATAAATAAGTAAGATGTGAAGCTTATGATTTCGTTTATATTAATTTCTTCTCAAAGTTGAAGTTCGAATTGGATATTTAATTTTACGCTTTTCTGATACTTAGTGAAAGGCGACATCCTATTCTATACTGAAGAATGTCTGGGAATCGTTGTTGCAGTGGATGGGATAAACATGACACCAGAAGTCTTCGAGGTAGTGCAATCTTTTACTCGTCATTGTACATTCTGTAAGTGCAAAACTCCTCTTTTATTTTTCAAAACAGATAAGAATTCCGTAAATTTCGGATACTATATTATTAAATAAAGGGAAAGAATTCCCTTTATTTAATAATATAGTATCGATAATTATGATGCCTGCTGGAAGATTTGCATTGAATTTAATCATACGACATTCAAGTAAGAGGCAGTTATCCCTGTAAGCTCTCAAGAAAGGCATCACTTCCAGCTCTTTTAAGATGGATTGTTTATGTTTAGATTGTTTATTATAAGTGGAACACGATGTAGCCAACGTACAAAAAATATATATTATAAAACTATGTTATTCAATTTTTAAATTTATTTATTGTATAAATTATTAACACTTATCAAATAAACATATCACGATTCAGTGCATTCCAATAATAGCCTAAAAATATAGAATTTTTGTGTCAGATTACTATCATTTCGAAACTCTAAGGAAAGACTTCTTCCGGAAAATTGTGAATTTTACTCAATCACAAATTTCCTGAGTCAGGAAGATGGAACGGTGAAATCCGAATTCTAATAATCATTTTATTACGAAATTTTATTGGTTGACAATATGTGTCTTAGAAAATATTTTTATGCTATATATTTACAAAACATACTTCGGCATATTAAAGGTTGAGAAGCCTTTATAATCGGCATCGTTTACTATTGGTGCATTTTCAATAGTAAGCAATTAGAACAAAAAGAATTTATTCCAAAAATGAATAAAGAGTAGTCACAGAATCCTCAACTTTATAGATTCTATATAATATTTTCAATGCTTCTTGTAAACGGTTTCAATGAATGTTAAAAAGTTTCTGTTACGGAAATTATTTTATGTATTGTTTAAAAGGTTGCTTAAATTAAAATAAATTAACATACCAAATAGACCAGCTTCTACGTACACACACAGATATCACGCTAAATCACAAAAGGAAACAAACCGCAAAATTAAAATTATACGAAACAGAAAAAAAGCCATTAATATAACAGAAAAAATAAATGCAATGAAACAGAAAAAAACGTATACTTATAGCTTAATAAAACAATTCCATTTGATATTATTTTACAATATAGTTCACCACATATATAACTGCGTATAAGCTATTTTTTGTATTATTTTATGATGTTTTAATAAATTATATATAATAATGTGCGTGAATAACGTAACATATCAATATAAAATACAAAAAACTAACACGGTTCTAGACTTGGAAACAGCGCACCAATCTTGCACACACCGTTGTGAATTATGCAACCACACTCTAAGATGCCACTTAGAATATAATTGTCAATCTTTTATTTAAATAAATGAAATGTGTATCTTGCAACTTCATTTATATTTCTTTTCTTTCAATGTTAAAAGTTCCACCTAGACATTTAATTTTTGCGTTTTTAATTTTTTTTTTTTTTTTATATATATATATATATATATAGATATATATATAATGAATATATATATATATATATATATATATATATATTAAATTCATTGGATAGGAGTCGTTTAACATAACAGTGAATCTCATTACAATAGAGCAAGCGTGATATATGAATAGGTTATCATTTAACCATTTGGTATGAAATGAACATGATTATATTAAATGTTAAGCTATTGGATGATACTAAGACATTAATTGAATAGTTTATATGTTATTTTTTATTTCACCTGTTATTTTTTTATTTTACTTTGGTGTAAGCAATTTTACATCAGTCGAAAAACACAGAAAAGTTTTCTAATACCTGTTTTTATAATAATATTAAACACAAAGAATACATAATGCATAATATCTGAAAATCTCGATAAATAGCAAACGTCTTCTTTGTGTATTTTAAACGTATCATATACTATAATAATATTTTTATTAATAAGTAATTTTCTTTAATAATTTGTACCTTTTTTATTTTTTTTTTCATTCAAAATTGAGTTATCTTTAGCGATCTTATTACAACATTATACGTTTGTTGTTTGAAACAAGTAGTAATAAAGCTTTAAGATACCTGATAACTCGCCTATACAATTCATAAGCTTTCGCATGACTTATTTGGGATATGTTTATCCTGTACAATAGTTTATGATTATCCTATGCATTGATTCATTCAGCAAAAGGCCTACACCCCTTATTCTCCCATCTTCATTTATCATCTCTGTGTGATTCTGCTGTGATTTAAGGATGTACTACTGCGCCCAAAAAGTAAGACCAATTTTTTTTCAAAAGCTCTTTATTTATTCTTCCAAATTTATTTCATAGCCTTCAAAGTAATCCCCTCAGGACACAATGCACTTAAGCGAACTTTTTTTCCAATCTTCAATGCATGTTAAAAAGTCATCGGTAAGGATGGCCTTCAAAGCGCGCCGATTCACGCTGAATCTTTTCAATCGACTCAAAACGGTGTCTCCAGAGTGGTCTTTTGAGTTTGGGAAATAGCTAGAAGTCGCACGGTGAGAATACGGTGGTTGTGGAATAATATGGGTTTCAATTTTGGCGAAAATGTTATGAAGAATCAATGCAGTGTGAGTTGGCGCATTCATTGTTTTTGGTACCAATCGAGATTCGACGCATTTGAGGCCCAAAATGGAATTGATCGATCCTTTTGAAATTCCAACATCCTCAACACGGTCTCAAATTGTAAGTCGACGGTTTGCAAGCACCAAATCTATAATTTTTGGGCGTGAGCTGCGTCGGTTGAGGTTGAGGGTCGACCAGAGGCTCTTCGTCTTCAACGCGTTCTCTGCCTTCTTTAAACTTTTTATACCACTTATAAACATTTCTTTCCGATATAGGAATGCTCACTGAATGCCTTTTTGCAACATTCTATATGTTTTCGCAAACAAGATTTAACACAACTTTGCTCAATGAATTTAGACATTTCAAAAAACGCCGCAATCAGTTTTAGCGTCTCACACAGCCAAGCGTAACTCAAACACTAATGAATATTTTGACATGAAATTTTACACATATGTCAAGGACAGTGCCAGCAACCTAAAAAAAAAAAAGGATATTCTATAAGCCCCGACAATTTTAAATAGAAAATTGGTCTTACTTTTGGACACAGTAGTATGCAGTGCCCTAACTTATGTATTAGAAATAACAACAAATGGAATTGTTTTATTAAACTATGAGTATAGATTTTTTTTTGTTCCATTGCATTTTGTTATCTTAATGGCTTTTTTCTGTTTCATATGATTTGAAATACTATTACGAAAAAAATTGAAATTCCACAAGCCCTTGGAATAATTGAAAATTGGTCTTACATTTTGGACACTGCAGTATATATATATATATAGGTATGTATATATGTATATGTATGTATATATAAGAGTCACTTATTAAACAATTTATCTATTCATACAATTTTCTGTAATCGTTAAAATGCTTCAGCAAAATGAGATATTAATATTAAATTTTTCTTTTTATGACTAACATTCATTTTATTATTAAAGAATTTCAATCCATTAAATATTATTCTTTACAAACATGTATATTATTTATAAGAAAATTTTTAAAGTTGATAAGATCACTTAAAATAATTTCTGAAATAATTTAATTCATATTTGTCGTCTTTATATGAAAGGAAGAAATTCATTATTAGAAAATCTTCTAATATAATATTGCTA
>BPLR01011401.1:0-34082 GCA_021605095.1 Caerostris extrusa | reverse complement strand
CTAACTTTTTTCGACTATACAGTTGGGAAGGGTGGGAGAAATAAATCAGAAAGAGAAGGAGAAATGGGCGAAACAAAGGACAATGCAGTGGTTTAGCTCATAAAAGGAGGGAAAACATGTCAGATTAGAAATTAATTTAGAACAGTGCGAGGTCTTTTGCCAGAAAGAACATCATAATCATAATTTTGCAGAGGTTATTGATATTTCGCAAATTATTAAAGAATTAAGTAGAAATTTGTGAACAAATTGTCTTAAACATGGAATCGAGAGAGCGCGTCTAATATCATCGTTACGAAAACTCTAGGCTGAATTTGTTAACATTCTAAGAGTTCTCAAGCTTTTTGAATGGTTTTCAAAATTAGTACGCGCAATAGAACTTTCCAAACTGGGCTTGATTAATCTAATATTGGACGAAGATAAGAGAGATAGATTAGTATTTTTGAGATTAAGGAGCAAAGGAGAATTTCTAATGATTAAAGGATAGAGAATTCTAAAAAAATGTATTGAATTTATTCTAAGATTGTAGATATGTGATTTTTCTAAATCAATGATGCAATTTTTTAGAATGTGCAAGTTTTCCAACCTTGCCTTAAGATTGCAGTGTCGCCAGCATACAGTCTAATTTTTGATATTGTTCTTTTTGCTGAATATCGTTGATAAAGATATTGTAGAGGAAAGGACCTAGAATAGAGGCTTGAGCACACCAGCATGCATATCACGAATTGAAAAATCAGTATTCTCTACTGTGACAACAAAGTGTCTATCTGAAATATAGTTACAAATTACTTGAATTAAATGAGGTGATAGACTTTCTTTCAGTGACACAAGGGAAGAAAAATCCATGAAATAAAAGTTATCTGAAACCTATCTTATTCTTTAGCACGAAAAACTAACCTCATTTCTCTTAAGCTGAAATAACTAAGAAACAAACTCTTACAACTCATGCCATAGTAAAACTAAGCTGTTCTTTGTCCCTCATGATTGTCAGCAGAATAATTTGCCCACCATTTAAAATCAGAAACACTTCTACTCAAAACCCAAAATTGTCCACTTGACTTCGTCCGCCTATTTATCAGATCCTTTTACTTCTACTTCTGTTAATCCACAGAAGACTTCATCCACCGTTAAAAAGCTAAACTAAATAAGAAAGTGCTTAATTCAAGCACGATACCTACTTATCTTTTAAGTCAGAGTTCATAAGTTAAAATGCAAAAACAAACAATAAGTAAATAAAAAACTTCCATGGGCAGCGCATATAACTTTCTAATTTAGAATTAAATGTTAAAACAAATTAATAAAAAATTGTAATCGTCTAATGCCGATGTACAATTTACCCATGGGTATCTGCATTTTTGGTGTTTGCATTATTGGTACTTGCATTTGTATATGCATTTTTTTTTTTTTTTCTGTCTTGTCTTTAGATAGTGGGCTGAATCGTTTACATTGCGAGGAAGACAGTCGATCGATTTGTGCAAGTCTTTAGGAACGTTCGTAACGGATCCCTTCATATCATCTTGACGATCCCGATCAAGCTCTCGTATTTGAATTAAAGGGATACGAAGAGCAACGAGACGCTCTTCCATATCATTCAACTCAGACAAACAGGAGGGTTGCTCAGGATATCGAAAGCCATAATTGGCTGCAAGATTTGGAACGTTGCGTTTACGAATATGATCGCTGCACGTTTTACAAAAATCAGCTTCATCCGTCGACAGAGAAAATTATTGCAATTTGTTCTTTCTTCCGTAAAGCCACGAGCACACGCAAAGTCGGCTTTCGAATAGCTTACTAAATTTTTTTTATATATAAACGATCACAACAGTAACAACGATGGGTTGGGCCATCAGCAATTGATTTAAAGAAACGTTCTTCGACTTTGAGCCACTGTTTCTCATGAGAGTAGTCGTTTAAATCGGAATGAGTATTGTTCATGAAGCAATGGGAGCAGGAAGGAGTAACTGAAGAGGACGAATTAAAAGTATCCTTGAGAGGGCAAGAACAGGGGGAGAATAAAGAGAAGGAGTTTGAACACATTTCGTGTGTGTTTAATATTGTCATAGCCTGTGACGGTTGATACGCCTGTTGAAGGGCATTTTGGCGGGCACGAGTTCGGCTTTGAACGGGCTATTCTTTTTCCTTTCACGATCAGCGCATTTCTGATTTGCGATACAATCTCATCACTTCAATTTTCCTGCGCTTAGATTCAATACGTTCTGACTCAGTTGGTTTCTTAACTTTATTTCGATCGACATCATTTCAGGTCGTTACCGAAAACAATACTGGTACAAATACAATACGAATAGTAACAGTAAACAATACGAATAGTCACCAAGTTTCTGTTGTGATTTAATCATTCTACTTCTCTCAATGGAAAAAAGTCAAAATTCCATCTATTCTCAGCAGCAGACAATGTCAAAAGAGTGTTGGCATACCAAATTGTGGGATTTAAGCACACGCGATTTTTTTCGTTTTCCCAGTGAGCCGGACTGCACTTGATCGTCTTCTTGTTGCCTGATTGTTGTAAAAGAGTTGGCAACTTGTTGGCTAATATTTTTAACTTTGTTTTAATTGAAGAATTTTTAAAACAACCTTCATCAAATTATTTGATGCCAATATTTGCTTGAAATACATTTTTAACTCATTTTATTAGATTAAAGTTTTAATTTATGCAAATGTGCTCCTATTACAAGCTGTTTGTAGACTGCAAGTTGCAGCTTGGCCTTGTGTCATTAAACTACACCTACCTGCCCTTTACGCCACAGTTAATTTGATTCAAAATATTAGATGTTTAAACAGAAGATTAAAATATTTGGTAAACTGGATATGTATTAAAAAATTTCAATATTTTATTAACATTAGGAATTGTCCAGAAATTTTAAGTTAACCAGAATATCTATATAAGCAGTTAAATGTGTCTTGGTTAAACTCTAAATTTCTATTTGTAAGTGATCTGCTGCTGTTTACTTAATTTACATTAGTTAATTAAAATAGTATTTTTAATAAAAACTCAATGTAATTAATTGAAGTTTTTCTAGCTGAATTATTTACATAAATTGGCAAATACATAGGTTAATAAAATATTCTGACTTTAAGCAGTATATATAAGTAAATTGTTTCTATTAGTGAGGGAGTAATTTATTCTTTGAATGATTTATTGACTCCTTAATAAATGGTAACCTATATTTATGAAAGTTAATTGAATATAAATAGATAATTTAGAATCAATGAAATTTGTATTTCATTCATTAAAAAAAAAAAAAAAAAAAAAAACCGCATTGAATAAGTAATTGCAAATGTAAAAAATGCACAAGAATATTATATTTTGCATAAATTAAATAAGCAACGTGAATGTATTATTTTATTTATTAGTGAACAAAAATTTTTGACAGCAACAGTAATATACAAATTAATTCAATTCCAATTTAATAACAATTTAAATTTCAGTTTAGCGTTAGTTTGACCTACAATATATTAAAACATTATATATTCCAACATAACAGCTTTATAATACAATTCAAAGGGGAATTCAGATATTGTATATAATTATATAATACACGGAAGGAAAAAAAGCACTGTTGAAAACAAATAAATAAAAAAATAATAGCATTTCTTTGTCCAAAAATTGTAAAACTTTTGGATATACATAGGCATTGCTAAGAATGCTGTAAAAGCATACATAAATATAATTTTTACATAAATTGATATTTTTTAAAGTAAATGAATAAAAAGCAGCATTTTGAGTTATTAAAAATTTTAAAGTATGTGCTTTTTAATTTATTCAAAGAAAAATTAGAGGTCTAGCACTCCATTGTATTGCTTTATATTATCAGACAATAGAAGAAGTAAAATAGATTCAGTGAAATGAAGCTGCAAATTTTACAAAAGCTGCAAGATAATTTAAGCAGATAAAATTCATGAAACTTATAGTTTTGAATTCTGTTAATTGGTCTAAATTTAATATAAATATATATACATTGTATACAAGAATATAATACACATGTACTAAAAATCTTTCTAAAATTAAAAACTAAAGTAAACAAAACATAACAAATAAACTAAGCAATATAATCATAAAATAAAAATAAATTAAATTTTACTTCAGCTATTACTGTAATCTTCTAATGTAAAACCACATAATACAAAATATAATGCAAAACCATGCTTTTGAACTAACAAATGAATAAGCCTCAATTTTTTAAGATATTCTAGAAATGTTTGTCTAACATCAAATCAAAATTTTTAAATTCTACATTTAGATAAAAACTTAAACATGATTAACCTCTAAAAAATTATTAAATAATATAATAAAATATTTAAATCGGGAATTAATTTGTCATAAAAATTATTTTGTGAGAGAAAAAATTAGAGACAGCTGGCTTTATAAATTAGAATTAAAATATTTTGTTTCCCAAACTATTCCTTCTGTTTCAAATCTCAGTAACTTTGAAAATTAGTACAGAAAGCACACTTTAATCCAGCACATTCGGACTAAGACCATGCCAGATAAGCAAGCGTCACTACAGTTTTGGAAGAAATCTAAGATAAAGCACTCTAGACAAAAATTTAAGCAATGTAGATAATTAATGTGTTGATGCACATTCTAAATCCCTGCAGACGATAAAAATATCTTATGAATGTAAACAGCCTTTTGTTGGCATCACATAACCAAAGTCAACAAACATCCAACTCCATATTGGAAAAAAAAAACCCCACCACCTTGACAGCGAAAGCTTGTTCGGCGTTGGATTATAGAAGTCGAATTAACGAATGCTAGATTAGAGAGAGGTTACTGTACTTGAGGCTAAAATTCAAAATTATGAAAAATATAGTAATTAAAGTTAACATATGCATAAATAATAATGATTCATAATAAATAATTTTAAAACTCCATCAAACTAAAAACATTAAAATAAATATACCAAAACTTTTTACTGTATTTTGAAATTCAGCTACCTAAATTTTAACATGAAATTTGACAGTTAAAATCAAACAGATTTTTTTAAAGCAAATATTTAAAATTTGATTCATTTGAATATAATCTAATGCTAATTTCAGAAAGTCAGATCTGATATTGTTGAAATAAATAATCAGTTAATTATATGAAATATACAGTGATCAGCATAAAAAAAAAATTTTTGGATTGATAATTACACATTTATTTTTTAAAGCAAAAAAATTATATAAATAAAATAAGATTATGTATTCAGGTTAATTTTTGAAGCACCATAAGCTAGTAAAGATTGAGCTAAAATTTAACATCTGATTATCAAGTACAATTGGTTAAAATGTTCAATTAATCTACGTACTTTCAAATCACACATTTTCTTTTATCACAGATACATAACACATATGAAAACAAAATATTTGTAAAGGAATAAAAATGGTATTTAATATAAAATAATTTTAATCCTTGGTTACATTCAAGAGCACCTATCTAAAAACATACATAAAATTTCCTTATTTAAGAAAAGGCTATAACCACACACACAAAAAAAAAAATAAGATTTAATTGCCAAAAAAGATAAACAACAAAACAAAACAAATATTTTATAAAAATGCATTTACTGTACAATGTGCATATAAGAGTTTTAAGATAAATAATGTGATACATCATGTTTCTTATAAAAAAATCAGAAATACACTTTTTACCGGATTTCTATATTTTTATAATCTATATTTAAAATGTTGATTTAATTTAAGCTATATAGTCCAACCATGGATCATGTAGAATAGTAAACATCCAGTTTAACAACAGAAATTATTATTATTATTTTTATATTAAATTATTTTTATTTCTTTGTTAAACAATTTTGCATCAGTGCTTTGAAAAGAATAACGAAAGATAAATTGGAGGATTTAATTATGGTCAATAATATTAAAAACACAAATTATAATTTTAGAATTATTAACCATAATTATAAATATTTTACTAACATTTATAAAAGCAGCAACTATTTTAATGCATTCAGCACATTATTAGGAGATCAAAAATCATCATTTAAAATATAAAAACTTGTTTTGGATTAAACTTTTTTAAATAGATAAAAACTAAAAATTCTTCCAATAAAATTTTTAAGGAATAATTGTAAAATTGTAATTTTTTTTCCAATTTATCAAGAGTTCAATATCATTATAATTTATAAAACATCTACCATAATAATTATAACAGTCTAATTTAAAACAAAAAAATGGGTTACATAGTATTTTCAGTTCTCAATTCTACTAGTAGAACTTTAATTTGACTTTATTATATAATAATTTTTAAATTAAAGAATATTCCAAAACAATAAAATATTTTCCTTATGCTTACATAATTTTCTTTGATTATTGAATTAATGGACAATAGCATGAGTGGTAAGTACATTTTCTTTTCCAAATTCCGTATAACTATTATTGGGCAGAGAGTTGACAGTACGTAAGCTGTTTTGAGAAGTTGTGATGTTAACATGATCTTCACTGCTATAAAATTCTCTGGTGGGAAGAGTGAGATCTTCAGTTATAAAATGTATCTGAAAGACAAATTCAATAATTTAAGTCAATAAATTTATAAAAGCCTTCATTTTTCAGTCATAAAAGTGGACAGTGAATTATTTCTGAAGGTGTCGAGAGTCGGATTTTTAAACAAACTGCAGATTCTTTTATAAAAAAATTTCATTTTTCAAAAATTCTAAGAATTATATTAAAATTAAATGTTAGGTGCCATTCAATTGTATCTTTCCATAACAAAACAGGTAGCAAAGACTGTAATTGCTTTTTTGCGGCTGTGATCAACAATGAAAGAAGATTTTATAGAAGCTATTCTATTATTATTAATGAAAAAGATTTGTATATATTATATGTATTGCACACATAGCATCTTTGTTATTCAAATGTATAATTTTCTTTTGCTTATGTTATATTATTCTATGATACTTTGGTACCAATTAATTTAGTACTATTATTTTTCCTAGCACATATATATTTTTTTGTAAGCAAATTGAGTAGAGGAATGTTTTAAATTAGACCAAATACTACAATTTAAAGTTATAAAAAATATTTTGTTGCAGAAAAACTGTTTTTATAGATATAGAATTCAACAGAAGTCATTGAATTTATTTCATAAATTTTTCTAAATTAATTAGTAAATATTATGGCACATAAAATTATAGAAATGAGTCAGGAGTTAGTATAAAAAATGTGACTTAGGAGTTTTTTTTTTTTTTTTTTTTTTTTGCCTATTCTTCACCCTCAAGTTAAGATAAACAAATTTTAAATATTAATTTTAGTTCAAAAAGTAAACTAAAATGATACTACTTGAATACTCTACACATAAAATGCATGTTTATATGGAAGATCAAATATTATCTACCCTGTTAAAAGGTAATTTAAGTCAAATATAAAGAAACAGGAAAAGAACACATGTAACATAATCAAATACATCTTTCTTTTATGGATAAAAGAAATGATAATGACCAAAGTACTTTTTAAGGAAATAAATTTTTTTTTTTTTCAAGAAATTATTTAAATAAAAGAAACAAGTATACAAGATTTGAATATTAATTTTAATCCATGTTTTTAAGATTATATATTACATAGCTGACAACACTGGGGAATGATAATTTAAGAGACATTTGTGTGAGTAGATTTCATGGGGGTGGGGGGAAGCTTTTGGTATAGGAAATTTTAAATTAAATAGGGATTTTACAAAATAAGCACATTTATAATAAACACATTATAAGTAATAAAATAAAAAGTAAAGAATTGCTTTTACTAATAGTATTTCTCTGAGTGAAGATTAATTAAAAGATACATTCTTCCAAATAAAATTCTTAATAATTAATTAAAATGCATCTTTTGTTATTTACAGTTCTTATTTTTCTTGAATAAATGAAGCATAGGAATAGGACTGAAGCATATGACTTTTACTTGACAAAAAAAACCCCCAAAAATTGAACAATTTGATAAAATGAATATAAAATAAAAGATGTTTTGCTAATCTTTTTTATAATCCAGTCATATTTCAAAGTTTACTTTAACTTATCATTTTTTTTTTATTACATGATTACAATTTGTTACATTTTGGGTGCCAGTCATTTTAAAGTTATAATTAGAAATCAAAATTACTTTTCTGTTCTTAGAACTTGTCAACTCAATGGTCAGATGCAAAAAACAATAGGTTAAATATTCTTTCCACATTTGCATTGTGGGGTGGAATGGCAATACGTTTCTGTTTCGAGGGAAGAAAATGATAGGCACGTTTTTTTCTACCTCACTTGTGGCATAACTCAATTCTGAAATTATCTTTTCTTCTTTTGTAAATTGCTATACATCATTTTAAGGACCTGATGCAAAGCTTTGAGATGAGATATTTCACACTTTTTCATTTAGACAGATTTTTTTAAAATTTATTCATAAGGATTTTCTTCAAAATTTTCCATATTTGTACAAAAACCAATTTATTAAGGGAACTTTCTTAATTTTTGATAAAATTTGGGAGATTTGTATACAATTAAGGATTTTGGGAAAAGCAACTGAAATTTGGGACTCTCCGAATAAATGCAAGAGAGTTGGCAAGTATGGTATTAAAGGTACCCCCCAACCCCCCCCCCAAAAAAAAATAATTATGCATTAAAAAACATTTCAATTTTTTTTTTAATTGGATAGGCTTCTATTTCCATTCTGCAATATTTGTTTAAAAGCATCAGTAACAATTAAAAAAAAATTAAGTTATTTGTTCTGAATGGAATTTTAGCATAAAAAAAGAAGTAAGAAATTTTTAATAAAATAAAACTTAAGGAAACCGAGGATGAAGGAAAAGCAGTGAATTGTTGTGCTTTCATGAAAGGGAAACGAACATGAATTATGATACCATAGAAAACTAATAACATTTTTATTTCACTACTAAAAACTATAACTGCAGATTATAAACAAGTGTTTAAGGTAGTAACTATATTTTCAATAAAAAAATTTTTTTTAAATAATTTTATATGTTTTGGCCCCAAACTTAAGTTTTTATGAAAATAATTCATTTTTTAGTTAAATTTTTAAAGAAAATGATTTGTAGAACTTACTTTAGGAGAAGATATTGATATATTCTGCATCTCTTTAGCATATGTAAGAATAAAGAAATCAAAAGCCATAACTAGTAACCATTCAGCACCAGTACTAACAACATGTGCTGTAAATCCCTGAAAAAAAGATCATTCAATATTTCTATTTAAGAAACAAGTTACAAATTAATAAAGAATAAAATTCAAATAAATATGAATAACAAAATGAATAAAAATAAGTTTTTGATTGTAGTAATACATACCTCAAAATATTAAAAACAAGCAGGAAAATTATTAAAAAAAGCTTTTACTTTATGTTTAAAACCAGATTAACTTGACATTTATGATTACAGTCAAGATTATTTCTATAATTAGTCCTCTAAAATTTGAACAGAAAATAGAAAGTAATTAAAAATATAATGCTATTATTAATATATTGTAAATAAAAATTATAAATAAAATATATATATATATATATAATACATTAGAAGCAAAAAAAGTTGTTTTTAATACGCTTTTATTAGCTTCACCTGTATGTATGTTTGTATGTAACCGACTCTTTGGGCTCGATTTTGGGACTGATGGCGCCATCTACTGGTGAATCAGTCAACTGATCAAAATCTATCTATTTTGTATAATTATTTTGTTTAATCTTAATTCCTTTTGTTTTATTTTACTTTTATCTTAAAATTCTCATTTTAACTTTAACCTTTTATTTTTGGGCATCGTCAACGGACTCTTAATTGTACCGATAGCTTTAGCTTTTTCGATCTTCTTGATGCTCTTAGAGACACCTGATTGGTCATCGCGGATTTCATTTGATTTTCATTGAATGATGAGTGAAATGGAAGTCTCAACTGAGGGGAATGGTCCTTCTGAGGGCCATCTGGAAGTACCCTCTCCACCTGCAGTGGAAAGCAAGGTTAAAAATGCTGAAAAAGTCTCCCCGGAGGAAATGTGTAGGCAGCTGTGTACAGCCTTTAAAGAAATGGAGGTCATTGACGCAATTGTGGAGAATTCAAAGAGGTCTGATCTTCAACAAGACTATGTACAAATTAACGAGACCCTTCTTCAGAAGCGGAAGTTCCTCGAGGAATGGGTAAGCCGATATCATTGCCCTATTGATAATTGCAAATTGCACAATAGTTCTAAGAACCTTGTTAATAATGTTAATTGTAATGTAAATAATGTTAATAATTGTATTCCTAGTAAAAATGTTAATGCTAGTATCTCTAGCAAAGTTAAGCCTGTTGTTAGTAGTAAAAATGTGACTCTTGGCAAAGTAAATGGTAATCTTAAATCTAAGACTAAGCGCAATGCTAGTCAAATAAGCACTAATGTTAATGACTCTGGGGAGTTTCGCACTCCAAACAAAAAATTAATTGCCAAGGCAAATTTCACCTTTAATAAGGAATCAGTAAGTGACGATTTGGTCACAAAAATCATTTTCAGGCACTTAGCACTGACGCAGCGGCTGAGGATGAAGGGGTAACGGTGGTTCGTAAAATGCCACCAATAATGGTTAAGCCTAAAGGCAATCTTAATGATATGCTGAAAGTGATTGACGACCAATTCAATGGTGATGTCTTCATTAAGCTAGCCGGTGAAATGCTGAAGATCTTTCCCAACACGGAAGATCAGCACCGCGATATAACAAAGTTTTTGAGTAAGAGCGGTATTGAATTCTTTGTGATCACTCCGAAATTCTTAGACCCTTGAAGGCGGTAATCAAAGGCCTACATCGAGATACTGATCCTGAAGACATTAAAGCTGCGCTGGCAGCCAAGGATTTCATCGCGGAGAAGGTGGTGCAACTTACCAGGACCAGGGATAAACAACCCCTGCCAATATTTCAAATTACTTTAACCCGCTCTAACAAAAATCAAGACATTTTTAAACTTGACAGGCTGATGTATCTGGCAGTTGTTGTGGAACGATACAATAAGAAACCCACCACACTTCAATGTTACAAATGTAATTATTTCCATCATAGCTCAAACAACTGTGGTTTTAAGGCTAGATGCTTGAAATGTGGGGAGGAGCATTCCCACAAGGACTGCAAAATCTTTGATAAACTTGAAATACCCCAGTGTATAAATTGTGGGCAATCTGGCCACACTGCTGCTTGAGGGGATGTGCAAAATTCCCTAAGATCAAGGTAAATTCTACTAAATATGCAACCATTCCCAAGTACACTCCTGCAAGACAGGTATCTCAGAATTTTTCATACGCTGCTGCAGCTCAAAATTTGACACCTCCACAACAACCACGCAATACAGGTAATGGGTCTCCTGAAATATCTCCAAATCAACTGAGCCAATTGCAGAACATCGCGAGCCAAGCCCAGTTTATTCAAAAATCCCTGCTTCTTATGCAAGAATTTGTGTCAATTTTTTCGGACTTAAAAGATATGGATGGAATTCTCCATCAAGTAAGAAGCACTGACAATAAAGCTGACAAGTTGCAGGTCTTTGTTAATGGCCTAGCATCCCAATCCACCCAAAATGCTCCGTAATGACTCAGTTGGTTTCTGGTCTTCGCATATGCTACTGGAATGCATGCAACCTCTGGTTTAAAATGTTTGAATTCACTAACTTTGTTAATAGCTATAATCCAGATATAGTGCTGCTTCAGGAAACACATCTTAGGAATACACAAACACCTTACTTAATGGGGTACACTTTTTATAGAAATGACGGTCCTCAAGATCCAATCTCTGGGGGCACTGGTATTTTCGTCAAAGACTCTCTGCCACATAGTCATATTGCAACTCCACAGTTAATTGGCATAAAAGCTACCATTATTTCGTTAAACTTTCCCAATTTACCCTCTCTTTTTGTTAGCTCTGTTTATGTTCCGAATGCTATTGCAATTTCTAATTTTACTTCTGATTTAGATCTTTTGTTTTCTATGAACAATAGTGTTATTCTCGCGGGGGACTTCAATGCACATAATACTTCATGGGGATGTACTAACAAAAATAATACTGGCATTGCTTTGCAACGATACGCTCATAATCTTAATCTTGACATTCTTGCTCCTAACACACCTACTAGAATTGGCACTAACTCTACCTCCATTATTGATTTAGTGGTCACTAATAACTTTCATTTTAATCACGCTATTAATTCGATTGATGAACTCTCGTCGGACCATAACCCTGTTATTATTGATTATAAGTTTCGCGCTGTGCATGTCATGCCTAACCCGGTCGTTACTACCTGTTGGTCCAAATTTTCTAGTATACTTGATAGTAATTTTAATTATTCTTTCACGCCTATAACTTCTCCGGAAGGTATTGAGGACGCCATTAATGATTTAACCAATAAAATTCGCTCTGCGCATCAAGCTGCCTCCAATCCAATTCCTGCTAACAATAAAGCCTATTTACCTCCTCCTATTAAAACTCTTATTACTAATCGGAATAATGCGCGTAAGCTCTGGCAAATATATCGTGATTCTAGAAGCAAGAATAACTACAATCATCACCAGAACATACTAAAACGGGCTGTTGCAAAGTATAGGAATGATTGCTGGGACAGGCGTCTTGAAACGACTAATGTTGAGACTGGTACGATCTGGAAGCTTTGCAGTAGCCTCCGTAAGAAAAGAACGAAAATTATCTCTCTTCACCATAATCAAGATATCGTTACTACTGACATGCAAAAAGCTGACATTCTTTCTAATTCTCTGCAAGAACAATTTCAAGAAAATCCATCAACCAATGTTCAGATTGATACAGAAGTTGAAAATACTATCGCGTCTTTTTTAACTCAGCATAACAGTACTAACAGTAACTTTCCTCCTACTAAAGCCTCGACGGTGATTAATATTATTACTAACCTTAAAATCAGTAAGACTCCTGGCATAGACTGCATTACTAACAAGATGCTTAAAAATATTCCGTTTAAATGTATCCTTCAAATCTGCAATATAACAGATGCCATTTTAACTTTTAATTACTTCCCAAAATCGTGGAAAATAGCTAGAATTCTTCCCATTCTTAAGCCGGGCAAAGATCCTTCTTCTCCTAATAGTTATCGTCCGATTTCGCTGCTCTCTACTTTCAGCAAAATTATTGAACGTGTAATCGCGGATCTACTTAACCAAGAATCAAAAAGCACTCAATATTTTAATTTCCCAACAATTTGGTTTCATGAATGATCTTTCCACCACGCATCAGCTGTATAACTTAACTGAAACCATCCACGAAGGATTTTCTTGGAAGCAGGACACGGCGGCAATATTCCTTGATGTGGCGAAAGCCTTTGATAGGGTTTGGATTAAAGGGCTAATTTATAAATTAATTCATTTTAACTATTCTCCATATATTATCAAAGTTATTTTTAATTACCTTTCTGAGCGGAGTTTTATTGTTTCTGTTAATAATACGGATTCAAAAAATTGCAAGATTCTCGCGGGGTTCCTCAGGGATCGATCTTGGGACCCTTCCTGTACAATATTTACACTAATGACATTCCACAAGACCACAGAATTAAATTGACATTGTATGCTGATGATACAGCAATTATTACTCAGGGAGGCAATTACACATTATTCAGAAAAATTTACAAAACTACATCAACACACTTGAATTATGGCTAGAAAAATGGAAAATTAAACTTAATGTCGCGAAAACTGAAGCAGTGCTATTTACCAGGAAAACTGTTTATAATCCACCTAACATAATTATCTCTAATACTAACATTTCCTGGTCTAAAGAAGCCAAGTATTTAGGTGTAATTTTTGATAGACGACTAACATTTAAAGCACATATTGACTACCTCCGCGATAAATTTAACACTCAATTTCGTAAATTTTATTCTGTTTTAGGCAGGCACTCAAAACTAACAACTGAACTAAAAAAACTAATATATTTAGCTTATCTTCGTCCGATAATAGCATATGCGAGTCCAGTCTGGGGCTCTACTGCAAAAAGCAATTTTCAAGTCTTGGAAAGATTGGAAAATAAAGTTATACGTATGATTGTTGATGCTCCCTGGTTCTTCCGTAACAAGGAAATTAAATTTGCTCTTTCTATGCCTAGTTTTCGGGATTATGTGGCTAAAATTTCTAATAATTTCTACACATCTCTCAATAGTTCTGATAATTCTGTAATTACTGCTTTAAATAAAATTGATTATGATATTTCTCTGCATACGTTTCGCAAGAGGCCACGCCATGTACTAAACATTAATCAGTAGACTTGTTTTCTTTTTTAACTTCTATCTCTGGTCCTGGTAATTTTTGATTAGGTTTGCGTACCGCGTTTGTTTGTGTTTATTGTTTTTGCTCCTGCGTGAGTGCTATGATGTGCTTCGGCTTCCGGTATTTTTGGTTTTTCTTTTTATTTTTGTACTTTTTGCTTTGTATATACTGTATTTGTATTTTTTTTTTTATTTTTCTCTATATATTGTGCAATTTGTGTTAATTATCAATGGGCAGTGACCGACTGCCACTGTATATTATGTTTGCCATTTGGAGGTCTGGTCGCTTCGCGACCAAGGTACTCCATTCACCTACACCGATTCACAAATGAATGTCACTGTTCTAAAGCGTGGGGTGCTCGATATCAATGGTTATAATTTTCACTAGTTTCATTCCGAAATGCAGAGTTAGTTTAAAAATGTCATACAAAGCACCCCTTTTTAGAACAGTGACATTCATTTTCTCGTCAGTCATTTTTTATTCTTATGTTAACAATTATTTTTTACTTTTTAGATCGATTAACTCTTTAAAGCGTATTTTTTAGTTTTTTTTAAACTATTAATTTATTTTTTATAGAAATGTAATTCAAATGTCACAATAACATATACTTCAAATTTATAAACTTTAAATTTCATATATTTATTATATTTATAATATAGAGCTACAAATTTTTAAATTAAAAAAAAAAAAAATTCTGAAAATAAATTAAATGTAAAATAGAATTTTTTTTTAAAATTCTATAGCTTACAAAAACATCTTTCTAGTATTTTTTTATTTTAATAATCACCCATAATCCTATCATAAGCTTCAAATTAATGATTTTCTTAAAAAAATTACATAAAAATATTAATAATAGAGACAAAAGTACAAATATTTTGTCAAATACTAGAAAATTTTAAGCAAAAATTCTTATGGATACAATAAACTATTTTAAATCTTAAATAAAATTTTCAAATACATACCCCATCTTGTTCATGCCATTTAGTGGGATCCTTCCCATGAAAATTTTGATGAGCTATGATACCAGCAACCATAGCTTTTAAAAATTAAGTACAATCTTGCATGCAATATTCATTTCCAATAATATTTTTCTAAGTTATAAATTACAATATTTATAGATTGTTTTTCATTATTACCTTTAGTTAAACAATAAATTATTCCTTAATATTTTGATTTAAAAAAACTCTACATGTAAAATTTCAAAAGTTATTTTTTTTATTTGTAGAACTTTTGAGATTTTCATGTCTTTAACATGAAGACAAAAAATTATTGTACAAATACAATTTCTCATTTTTTTATCTAACCGCAGCATCAAAAACACTTTTGGAAATTGTAAATGTTTTCTTAGTTTTATGCTATGGTACAAAAGCAGAATTTCATTGATATAGTTTGTTCCAAGATCACATGGAATGGTAAATATAATGGTATTTGCAATGCAGAGCTGTCTTGAAAGAAAAAGTATAATACAGTCCAATACCAATTTTGTGGAAAAAATTGAGATGAAGCCAAATTGGGTGGATTCCGAAGAGCAGTGCTATGGGGAGAAAATGCTATTTAAGACTGATTTTAATTGAAATATTTTTTTTTTTTAAATTTTAATAATTAAAATTTTGGATAATATATTATAAAGAAAAATGAAATAAATATACACTCATTAGTATAATTTTCCTTTCAAAGCACTTTTGTGCCATGTCTGACTAGCACTTCTAACAAGTAATTAATTCATTTATTTCCACCATTAAATCAGATGTTTACCATTCATGTTATCCGTGGTTCGGCCATACTTAAGAGTGGAAATTTCATCTAGTTTTTCATTTCATATTATTAAATCTAAAGTTTTAATTATTGAAAATTAAAATACCTCCTAAATGATATATTGAATTTGTGTGATAGGTGGTTGGTATGTTATGTTAAAATACAGGTGTAAATCAGCTGAAAATTATATGAAACCTTTTCTTTTTCAGACCAAAAATTACACCTGCAGGAAATTGAAGTACACTTAGAATATAATATGGTAAAAAAAATTTAAAGTAAACTCATAGAAATGTAAAAAAAAAAAAATAATAAGTAACATTTTATGTTAAAAAAATCAAAGTTATAATTTTTATTATTATTAATTAAACACACCCATTTTGAAATATTTTCTTTTCAAAATATATCTCAAGAAAATAATAAATAAAACAAAATCATCTTTTATAATTCAATTAATTGACAAAAATGTTTTTTTTTTTTTTCTCAAAATAAAATGTTTTTGTCAATTAGATCTGTTATAAATAAAATATTTCAGAGTAAAAATATTTTTTTTATAACAGATCTAAGTGTAAAGGGATTTATCAAAGTATACTAAGTAAGTAAGCATCTATATAAAATTAATAAATTTTAAATAAATGAAATACAGAATATGAATATATTTAGCTTTAAAAGCATTAAATTTTTATTTAAAAATTAAATAATTAATGCTCAAAGGATACTTGTAATAAAAGCTGCAGTTTGAATCAGAGAGAAAAATACTCTCATTCTTGCAATGGCGACTGAATTAAGTAGAGGACACACATAATGAGAAATAATAGTTTGTAACCAACTGTATATTGCAGCACAACCAAATGCCACAAGAGCACCACACATGTGAACAACTATAACTGAAGTTTCCTAATGATGTAAAAAGAAACAAAGTAACTAAATCATGCAATGTATGAACTTATTTTTATAATTAAATCTTTTATTATTTTACAGAATAATAGATGAAAAGCAATAGAATAAATTATGTATAATAGATGTAAAATAAATATGCTTAAAAATTATCATTGATATGGAAGTATTTTAAATTGATAACATTTAAACAACTAAGTAGCAAAAATAAATAAGATAAAAAAAAATAAAAAAAAAAAGGATGGACAAGGAATGATTTATTTACAGAATATTAAAAATTACAAGGAAAAAAAATGAAATTAAAGCTGTAAAATTTTTCTATTTTATTAAAATTGGTAAGAAATCTTAACTTTTTGTGTATAATTCATTAATCATGAAAGAAAAAAACTATTCCAAAGAGTAATAAATAAAAATTAGTTGCTAACTATGCTACGTTTTTGAAAAAAAATTTTGTTCAGAAATTAGCATGCCGCTTCACAAGGCTCTAGAATATGGTCTATTGGTCAAAATGAGATAAAAATATGAACTACTTATAATTAAAATGTTATGCTTGAGATTTATTAAATAAAATATTTTAGTACTAAACTTCCTGTAACACAATCGGTATTTATTTGCATATATCGAAAATGTGAAACATCATTTGCATTATATGCATGCTATTAGCATTATTCTTTGGATAAAAAGAAAGCGGATTCTGCACGAGCATTAGTTATTCCTCTGCCCATCATGCCTATGTCGCAAGAAAAAAAGCGTTACTGGTAAAATTGTTCGGTCTGAACCAGCAGAATTCTACGAATTCAAAAGTAAAAGAATAAACAAAAGAATTCCCTCCTATGCAGCAAATACGAAGAGGTCCAATATCTCCTTGTAGCATGATACAGAAATTTGAAACAATTAGATATTCTACTACACTATGGTTGGTATATTCTGCTAGACTATGGTTGTCAAAGCCAGCAGTGTGCCAGTTGTTTCTTGCGTAATGGATATACAATATTCTACTGTACAAAAAAAATTTTATGACGGATTTTGAATTTTTATCTCTTTAAAACCCAACGTGTAGCTATTGGGGACGGAGACTCAGAGGTTCGTAACACTTTTTGCACTTGAGTTCCTTGCTTCCTTGTTCGTCGGATTTCCTCTCTGCAACTTTTAGTTGTAAGGCTTTTTGAAGAACAATATCTAGCATAAAAGGGCAGCCTTTGTATCAGATTTAAAGGACACCATTAGGTACTAAGTTCTTTATATTCAAACACACTCCTTCCAGTCAGCTGTGGAAAATATGGTTCTGTGATTAGAGCACATTGTTGATCAGAAAAGAGAACAAATTGAGCAGTTTTAAAGCTACTTTTATATGTAACATTTATAAAACATATCAAATGTTGTGTATTTCAGTGCCATCAATCAGAGAATTTTGGTACTAAAATGTATTTAATATAATTCAAGAGCATCATGTGAATTATAAGTAGTTCAAATTTTTTATTGCATTTAGGTCAATAGAACACATACCAGAGTTCTCTAAAGTAGGATACTTATTTCTTGCTTACCTTGCATATAAATATATATATAATAAATTTAATAACATAATATTGTTTTTGTCTTCACATCACATCAATGTCATTAATACTACAAGTTTTATATGAAGAACAGAAATAATTTATTTACCTGAAAATTAGCAGTTATATTTACACCAAAACAGCCACACCAACCAACAAATAGAGCCCATCGATTGAGCTTTAAAACTATAGTGAACTCAGATGATAAATGATCTCTATAATGTTGTTCTACGTGTTTGTATTGAACATACATAAATACAGCTACTACAAGAAATAGAAGAAAAAATATTATGAGAGCCATTATCAACCAAAAGAAATTTTAAGAATTGAATTATATTAAAAAAAGCATAAAATGTTTGCTACTTATTGAAATAATAGATATCTAATTGAATAGGCCACATTTAAATGATTCCCATCTAATTAAAAAATAACTTTATATCTTTATTTTAATATTAAAAGAAGTGATAAAAATAGCATAAGTATTGTTTCGGTTGCTTTTATTTTCAATAAAATCAAGTTAAAAATATCGATGCATCTTTTCTTCTTCCAAGAATTCAAATTTTGTATAAAATGTTTATCACAGTCAAACTATTTTAGTAGCTATCAAAACAGATTTGTATATTTCTTTTCTTTCCAAGCAATTATCTGAAAAGTCTTCCCTTAATTTATTTTCCCTTCCATTCATATACACATCCAAGCATTTCCTAATCAGCTTTGATTTATGCAAGAGCAGGGCTTGGAATGAGTTTTTATTCCAAATAAGGAATAATTTCATTAATAGATAATTGTTAATATACAATCACAAAAAAATATATTAAAAAATCATGGGACTTCATCAATACTATCTTGATTTAAAAATAAAAAAATAAATAAATAAATAGAAAACGAGAGCGAAAATAATAATACAAAAAATTTAATACAAAAAAAAAAAAAAAAAATACTTACATAAAAAAGACACAAGATTTATGGCTTGGCTAAAAATGCAACTCTCTGGCACATATGTGCCTGTGTCGCTAATATAAGGGAAACCAACTTCAACATGATTTAAAGAAACAGCTATGCAATAACTGAAATAAAATTTCAATACTAAAGCACAATGAATATAAGAAAAATCATGAAAGGTTTTATACATAAAAAGTGAAAAATTCAAGCAGTATCATATCATAAAATATACAGCAGGATAAGTAATATAACTAATAATTTTATTACTACAACTATTTACAACAGGATAAATGTTTTATTTTGTAGCAGCATTTACACAATCATTTAAATGCCATTATCAAAATTATTATAAGTCATTTGTTTTTACAAAAATTATTTAAATATCATTAATTCAAAATAATCAACAAAAACTATTTGCAATTACTTACGTAAGTAGAAATGAAAAGGGAATAAAAACAAATATGCAAACTGGCAGAACATGAATATTTGCCAACATCTTCTGCAGAAAGAATAAGATAAACATTATTTATTGATTCTAAACTTAACCAGTCATTTATAAAATTCATTATTAAAAAGGACATGCTAACAAAGCAACCATTTTTTATCTTTCCATCATAAAAGTTCTATTTATGAAAAACAGGCACAAATAAGTTATAACTCAAACAATGATTTTTGTATTTATATATACAATACACTTGTGCTAAAATATATATGAAAATATTAGCAACATTAAATATGCAATTTTTCAATAATATTTAAAGTTTTTTTTTTTTTTTTTTTTTTGCTATTTAATTATAAAACTACATATTTTTGAAATAATATTTTTTAACTGAAATGGCACAAACTGTTTTTCTCGTCATTGAAGACTGATTAAAAATTTTATTTAATGCTGATAAATTTATTTGCAATAAGGGTGTAAACTATTATTGTTTTGCTTACATTCTTACCTCAAAACAATTTTGTTAAAGAAAGTTCATTAAACATAATTGATAACTTAATATCAATATTCTTGTTTAAGCACTCTTGTATAAAATGGTATCAGATTCATAAAAAATTCTTTGTGAAATGAAAATAATATACAAAATTAAAAAATAATACAACATATGGATCACATTAAAAAAATTATACACACACACATATCTGTAGAGCAAAATTTTCAGTAATAAAATAATACTGATGTAATTATAATAAAGAGGAAAAGATAAAAGTCTTTAAAAATATATTTAGTATTAAATGAACAAATTAAATTTAAAAATCGTAAAAAATAAAATTTAAATTGTATATTTTATGTAACAAACACAAAGCACCAGTTAAGTGAAAATGCTGATTAAAATGGTGGTTTCCCTTAATTTCAAGTCCTTTGCTGTTTGGGAAATTCCCTAAAAATTTGATGTAGGACAACAATAAATCAAAAGCATGTCATACATAAAATCATTCTATTTTAAACAAACTTTTATTTAGTTTCCAAATCTTAAAAGAAATTTCTTCCATGATCAGGAGAGAAAAAAAAAATCTCTTACTATTTTATTAATGTTGGTAGGATAATTAAAAAAAAAATTATTATTCTTGTACACTTAAATTAAAAAAATGTAAATATTAATTTTATAAAGTTATCATCTTAAATGAAACTACAAAAATAATATCTTATCCTGCTTGTTAAAATTAAACCATCATTTCCATACTTTGAACTGAAGAATTAATATTTAACTGAAGAACAAGTACATATTATATATTTATTAAGCTATTATAATTAGAGAAAAACGTAGATAAAATATGTGTATAAGAATAATTAATAATTAACCTCTAACAAGAATGTGTGGGACTAATGTGAAATAATTAATTTATAATATTAATAATAACACAGAAAAAAGCAATAACATAAAAATTAAAAATTAAATTAAAAAATTAAAAAAAAATTAAAATCAAACTATTCACAAAAACATAAAAAGTATATATATATATAATTTTCATAAAAAATTCTAACTCCATTAACTTTTAAAAAATATTTGCATTAATTCATACTAATTAATAAAATTCATCGCAGCTTAAAACAATATAAAATAATAGTTTTAACATTTATTATTTTTTGGAAAACAAATATTCAAAATAAAACTAAATTAGGTTGTCGGCTAACAATATTATAACTTTTAAAAATAAAATTAGGACTTCTATTTGCATATATTTTTTATTTACATTTGGGTTGCAACATACAAAAAATTTCAATAATTTCTGTCAAGATAAACAAATACTATTTTTGTAACATGTATTACAAAAATACAATTTAAAAATATAATTTTCATTTATTTTTCTCATCGATTTCAAATAAAAGAAAATATAGAATTTAAATTTTATTACTTGAAGTATAACCAACAAAAATCAAGCACCATACAAATCGCCATAATTTTATTTTACTGAAATATTTATTTGCAGTTAAAAAAAATGTGAATTTTTGTTTTCTTCATCTTACAGTTAACACAACTTTTATATTATATAATTTTATTTTAATAAAAAGTCAAGCTTATTCATATTAATGTCGTCGCAAATAAAAATATATATATATTAAAAAAAAATTATTAAAAGAAATGAAAGAAAAAATTAATAAAAAAGAAACAAACTGACAAAAAGAACTAATTTAATCTTAATTATCGTTTAAAAAATATAATAAAAACTTAATTTTTACTATCAGGATATTGTAGACATTTGGAAACATAGGCTTATGTAATAATTTACTAAGTTAGTTTGTACAATTCTTATCTGAATAAGGATTACAGTGTATCAGATAAAAAAAAATTAAGCAGCTGACAGATTCCTAGTAATTTAAGTGTGATAGAAAAGAATCATGAGTAAACATTACATCATCAAAACTGCTCATCAGTGACTTTTTGACAACAACGAGTTATATAAATAGGGCCAACAAAAATATTACAAAAAAAAAGCATATAATTGGTTCTAAATACCTTTCAATAATAATTTTTTAGAATATAAGTTTTAAATCTGATAAGTGCCAACCTTTATTTAAGAATATTCTTTTTTTAAGTCATTTTGTAATTCAAAATATATACAATGCAAATACTCTCTCACTTTTCCGTTTTCTCAAGATATCATTAATACTTGTTTTGTTATTTTCCCATCATTTCAGATTACTTCAATTTTAAGCCATAAATGAAGTGTCAAAAGACTGAATGAAATGATATAAAAATAATTACATATATAAATAGTTAAAAAAAATTAATAAAAAGTATATTTATTTTAATTTGTCTAATTTATAGCAAATAAAGATTGAATCTAATTTTGCATACCCATGGAATGAAAGTTAAACCATTTATTCAGTACTTATTATGTAATAATTAATTTTCCTGAAATTATAAGTGGGATTGTTCTTATAAGTTCCTTTTCTAAAAAAAATGTCAAATAAATGCTTGGGAATTTATCCCTAATGACTCATAATCATTCGAATTTTCAACAAGCTGCGTGGCTCAATGGAAACAAAGATTTAGGGCTGGTTTCTGGATATTGTGCGGTTTTTATCCAGCTAGTTGTGTTGTGATAGTTGATAATGTCCTTTTCTAAATTAAAGTAAAATTTTATATTTTACGTTGATTTTTTATTTTGCCTGTTATTTAAAAAGGCATGGATATGAGTCCTGCATCCTTATTTGTTTTATCTGATAGTTAAAAGTTTAAATATAAAAGCTATAAAATTTTGACAAAAACTTGTAATGCTCAAGTTCTAATATTTTAACTAAAAATTGATAACGATAGGCTTTTATATTTAAAATGTTGTTACGAAAATTATAATTCTTTGACACTTTTTCTATTAAATATTTTATTGTCAAATGTAACACAAAAATACATTATTATAACATATATGTCAATTAATAAACATTAACACCAAGATTATCTGGTATATAAGTTTTTCATGTGTAAAAATTTTTTATTATATATTATTGCAGCGTAATTTTTAAATTTCTTTCTATCAGCTTGATTTATTCAAGAACAAACCTATTGTAAAAGCAATTTATGGATTAGATGTGACAAAAAACACATATTTCTTTTGTAAAGAAATTTAAAAAGAAAATAAAATGTCTGTAAAAAATGAAATGAAATAATATATAGATTTTGCATGTAAAAATCTGCTGTAATATCCTTTTTAAAAGAATCTCATGATTGCATAGTAGGATTTAATTATAATTTAACTTCTACTTCATTTATTAAAAAAAAAAAAAAGAGCCTTTTATACTCAATAATATAATGTGATAATATTAATTTCCATCACTTATATTAACAAATAGTAGCAAATTTTAACCACTCACTAATAAGAGAGTTGGTAAGAAAATTAAATCTGTATAATAGGATGCAAGTTGTGTCTATTAATATTTCTAAACATATTTCAAACTGTCAAAATAAATATGTATATTTCATAAAAAGTATCTAGAATAGAATTTATGTTTGTTGTGAATAATGTGTGATTTTTTTATGTAAGTAAGTATATGATTTTAATGTTATGTTGTATCTTTTCTGTTTTTATAAAAGAAATCGATGGCTAACATAGAAAATAAGATCCTAAAAGGTATTTTCTATTCTTTCAATATTTTATGACAGGAAATAATTCATGTTACAAAGAAGTTCATGATATTTTTTATGTTTCATAGACCTCAAGAAGCGTATGGTAAAGGCTTTGTTTAGTTATTCACCAGTTAACAGTGATGAATTGACTTTAAAAATCAATGATATTTTGGAAGTCGTTGAAGAAACAGAAGAAGGATGGTGGAGTAGGCATTCTTGATGGAAACATTGGAATGTATTCCATCCAACTTTTGTTGTGGAATTAGATGGATACCCAGAAGAATTAAATAATAAATTGAATGAAATTAGTCCATCTAAGAATGTAACAAAAGGGAAAAATATTAATCAACAGCAAGAACCATTAAATCGTCATGAAGTAATGTATTCTAAATGTATTTAAATTTGTTCTTTATTTTATGAATTCTGCTATTAGAATTATTTGTAATAATTAAGTTTTTTATATATATACCAATATTAAAAGATTAATAAATAAAATAACACAGAATATTAAGAATTATATTTAATTAGCATTTCTTTCTTTACAATTTATTTATGCTTTAAATCAAATGATGATGAAATTATAATAATTCTTATTATTTTGCATATATTTAAACTTGCAATCTTATGTATGTAATTTTTATCACAAGTAATTTCTAAAGAAACGAAATGTTTAGGTTTAAAAGGTTTAATCTTATTTTTGCATTCAACTTTTTGCCAAACAGCTGATGATTTACCAAATGAGGTACAATGCTTATAAACATTTCAGATGAATATAGCTACCACATTTATTATTATGTACTATATGCTATAAATTTCCATTCTCATAGTAGGTAATTCAGGTAGTAAAAAAGCAACTCGGTTCTTTTTTAAAAAAGATTTTTGAAAATTAAAAATAATTTTTGTATTCAACTGTAAAATTAATAAACGCAAGAAAATTGTGATTTACTGATGAATGAATGTACAGCAAAGTTAAAACATAGACACAGTTCTGACTACTTATTTGTGTTGCACAATGAACATGTTCATGCGTAACTAATATAGTAAGTGTTATTAGTGATATCAGTAAAAATAGAGTCCTCCACCCACTCTATGATAAATAAAGCAGCTGATATTGTAAAATAGATAGCTTATCTTTTCAACTTCATTAACAAAATTTTATGTGCATTTGGAAGCAGTTTTTGTCTTTATGACCTGCAAGAAAAAATCTTTAAAAAGAACATTATATGATTAAAGATACTTTTTTTAACAAATTGTTTTTGTTTTTCATGTTAGGTAATAACCTCTTAATTCAGAATAAGCCAGATTCTAAACAAGGAATCATTAACTCTACTAATACAGAGGTAACAGATGGATCAAGTTCTTCTAAGCCTTCAGCTGATTCACTACCTGAGAAAAAAAGTATGTGACTTCAGATTTTATTCAAAAAATTCCTATATTTATATGTCAGTATTTACTATCTTAATAAAGATTGAAACATTTTTATTTTTTATATTTAGGGGATTACATCTAGTAAAAACCTCATGTAGATTCTTCCCGCACCTAGACTTCCGCCTAAACCAGGTTAGTGAGAGTTTAATAATTAAATTTTTATATATAATGTAAAAAAAGATGTTATATCGAATATTTTAATTCATTCATTCTTAAAATTGTAATGCATTTTTTCCTATAGTTCGTGAACAAGCTAAAGTGATTTTTCCTTATGAGTCGCAAAATGAAGATGAATTGAGTTTAAAAGAAGGTGATATAATTACTGTACTCTCAAAAGAAATTGAAGATAAAGGATGGTGGAGAGGAGAACTAAATAACAGAATTGGAGTTTTTCCTGATAATTTTTGTGAAACTCATAAAAGCAGAAGAAGTAAGTATTTTAACCAATTTTGTATTCTTGCATATAGGTAATATAAATGTGATGAATAACTGATAATGAATGCCAGTAGAAAATTACAGTAAAATTATGTGTTAGTGATTGTATGTTTTTTTTTTTCTCTAGCAAATAGAAACATTAATTACTATTTTATATTATTAAAAAAAAAAAAAAAAGAAATTCAGTGTGCAGGACCTTATGCAAGAGTGTTTAACATGTTCCTTGAATTGGATTTGTCCCAGTTTGATTAATTTGGTAAATAAGGTTTTAGATGGATCTATTAAATAAGAAATTGTTTGAACGGAAAACATTTTTAAAGAGTCATTTATTTTAGTTATGTTGTGCCATAAATAAGCTTTTTTAAGAATCTTCCAACATTTAAATTTATACAATAATTACAAGTTAATTACTTTAATTCAATCACTCATTAAAATTAACAATTTTTGGTGCAAGTGAATTTTTGCAGAAATCAAATATTGAAACTTGGAACAATTCATGTTAGAATTTCTTTCTTTCTTCTGTAAGAGGCATATTGGTTTCTATTAAAAGTGTCTACATAAATTAAAATAATACATATCTATCTAATATGTATTAATGTAAGAATCTATACATGTATGTATGTAAAAATCTATACATACATTAGAATAAATATTCTTTATGAAAAAAATATCATCCAATTGACTGTTTGAATCTCAAAAAATAATTATAAATCTGTATATTCATTAATTTTTCTTTAATTCAGACTTTCATTTGTTTAAATAATTAATCTTATAATGTAATATTTTATGTTAATTTTTTTAAATTTCTGCAGCAGAAGAAACCAGAAAGGCCTGATAAACCTCCTGCTGTTATAGCTTCAAAAAAACAGTTTAAAATCTGTTGCTTCAGAAAGAGGCATTTCTGATACCTCTCCTAAACTGGATAAAAAGCTCTAAAGATACCACCTGCTAAACCCCCTCCTCCTCCTGAAATTCACAAGAAAGGTACTATAACTTTATAAAGACAATTAATATAAGATAATATCAGTTATTCATTTTATAAAGGCACATTTTATTTATTCTTTAAAAGTGTGAATCAGTAAGAAATTTTTAAATGGAAGTTTTTTAAAAAATATTCTGAATCATGTGTGCTTTTGAATTTATTTTTTAATTTTTTGAAATTTTAACAACCTATAAGTAACCTTAATTTTGAAGTGTCTGTTAAGGATTTTTATTAGTGAAAACAATAATAGCAAAAGTACAAAAAAGAGGAAATAAAATGTTGTTTGCAGCTAAAAAATAAAGAAATCTAATAGTTTTTTTTTTCATTCGGTGCCTCAAATGAAGTTCTATGTGAACTCCATTAATTGTTAGAAGAATGTACAGTCTGTATTCAATTTCATGCAAAATTTTTTTTTTTTTTTTTTACATTTGCAGTGTAACAATAAGGATTTTTAATTGTATCTTTTCCTTTAAAACAGAGTCTTTCACATTACCACAAAAAGTAATCATAGTGAAGTTATGAAGGTTCTTTTAATGAAAACCAATGTATTGCTCCCCAATGGCCAATCCATTGTATGAAAAATACTGTTAAACAATTCTTGTACATTACATGTCCAGTGAGATGGAGTATCATCCTGCTGAATTTAAATATTTGACTGTAAATGTTCCAATAGTGGAATAATGTATATTTCATGAAGATCCTGGTACACACAATTTGTAATCATCTTTTCCACACAAAGAATAGGCATATTATAGCCTTGACTGCATAAAACATTTAGTTTTGGATTAGCCTTGTTCATATTTGATTGAAATGTGTGGTTTTTCGGAGCCCCATATGAAACATGAATTGATGATTTTTCAAGACATGGAATGTGGATTCATTACTGAAACAGACATTATTCATTATTTAAATAATTTTCATCTTCAATCTTCTTCAAGGTGCATGCAACATGAAATCAGAATGACTTATCTGTTTTAAAAAGTTGCAGTAATTGTATTTTATAAGATCTCAACCTTAATCAGTGTAGGACATCAAGAATAGTAGATTTCTGTTATGCTAGTTCTCGTGAGTATTTCTCACTGATTTTCTTAATCAAAGAGAATAATTTTCTGATTCGTTTGATATTTTCTTCTCGTGTTGATAGTCAATTATACTTTTTGACTTGCTCAACATTTTCGGTGTATTTTAACTTCTGCAGCCATGCATAAATTGAAAGCACACATGATGGATTTTGATGATGCATCAGGCGAAATTTTCTTTGCATGCGTTTTGGTGATTTTATTTCCACTATGCTTAATACACATAGTAACTGACATTGGAAAAGTTGTTAAATTTCTACATTTGTTTGCTGCAAGTTACATTCCATTTCATCTTTCTAAATTTTTGTTATTGATGCTTAAAATAGTCAAAATCTTTTGTAGACTCTCTATATTTTGAAGTTTTCACTACAGTTCTAACTCATTTATTTAAAAATTAATTTAATTCATGTGAACTGTGAAACAATTAGATTTTTTTAAAGAAAATAATAAAAAATAATTTTTAGAACCTGACCGACCTCTTCCGCCATGTCCTTCTAAGAAACCTCAACCTCCAGCACAGCCTGTGAAGAAACCTTCCCGCTCATCCTTGGGACCAAAACTTCTTGCTTCTCCTGCAGTTACTTCATCGAAAAGTATTTCCTCTGAAACCATTCCATCTGTTCCTGTATCATTCCCATCATCATTAGAGAAGACTGAAGAGGCCATTAAAACAGAAAACATAAAAAAAAAAGATAAAGACAATGAGTCCTCAAAAGGTAAGAATATATATATATAAATATGTATATTTAATTGTCTATTCTAGTAAAGCATAATCTTATTTTAAAATAAATGAAAAAGAGATTTATTTAAAAGATATACTTGTAATGTTTATTACTTCAAGTAAATTTTATGATAATTTTAAAATTATATGAAAAGGTTGAGATCAGTAAGTAAGATGGCTAAAGGTTTGAAGACATTCATTAATAAGTAATCAATAATAAGAAGATTGACTAAAATGTTTGAATTTATTATATAAACATTTAATCTATGTTCAGAAAAAAATAAACTTAACACCAAAAATGATTCAATCTTCCAGTAAAGTTCTTGATATTTTGCAATTCAATATAAGTTGAGGATAAAGAAGTTAAAAGATGTAGTATAATATTAATATTTACTGAAAGAAATTTATTAATAAGTAAATTCCTGTTTTCATCTTTGTTATGAATTAATCATATTTAGTTACTTATGCCAACAAAAATAAATTTTTTATGAACAAAAGAATTATACTTTATTTTTCTTGTACTACTGTTATTCAACTTACTTTTACATTTAGAAAATTGTTTATTTTTATCTTGCACAAAGTTTCGATCATTTTAAGCAGAAAGTATTTTCATGTAACATTTTTATAAAATTTATTTTTACTAAATTTCTGAAAAAAAGTTCATTGATTTTAAAAATCACCCATTATTTGCAGCTCAGAATTTTTAGATTAAAATAACTTCCTATTTGTC
The DNA here is from genome assembly GCA_021605095.1 of Caerostris extrusa. Classification (NCBI taxonomy): domain Eukaryota; kingdom Metazoa; phylum Arthropoda; class Arachnida; order Araneae; family Araneidae; genus Caerostris; species Caerostris extrusa. The sequence goes on along the minus strand of BPLR01011401.1, from coordinate 4,761 downwards.
AAGGAAATCAGTTATATGCATAGATGTATTGTGTTAATATAATCATAGGTTTTAATAAAGTTGTACTGAATTTTACTTTATAGTAAATGGAATTCAAATCACTTACTATACTATATTTTCATATAGACTGTAAGTTAAGTACTTTAATAACTGTACAGTTTACCATTAAAAAGGAAATTTAATTATGAATCTATAAGTTTAATGCATACTTATTTAATTCTTCAATATACTCATTTTTTATCATTCAGTAAAAATTATGTTACAATATTAATTCAAGTAAGGTTTGCTTCGAAATAATGTGGGTATAACAATTATCTAAGGATGCCTACATTATAGCAGATTCATACTATGTATTGATTTTGTTCATTGCATAAATTTTTTATTTTTCTATTGCTTTCATTAATTCATTTTAAGTGTGTATTGCTTTGAACAATTGTTTGAAGCATCTTGTGAAAGGTTGATTAAAAAAAAAGTTAATTTATGATTTTAAACATGGATATTTTTAGTTTCAGAAGAAATGGAATTTGATTTAATTGAGCCTTGTGGTAAGAAACTTATTCATTTGACAGCCAATCGTGCAAAAGCTCCCAACAGAAGACCACCTTCTTTCATTTTTCTGAAAGAAAACGTAAGTTAGAATATTTGATTCTTTATTTAATTTTAAAACAAAGATGCACAGACTGTTAACATTTTGTATCTCTTAGGCAAGATAGCAAGCCGTTTTGAATGAACATAATTAATGAACAAGTTTTTAAAAACTCGTATCACACAGCTTATTTGTTTCTTCAATGATTGTTTCTCTGATGATAAATGGCCTTGCCACTCAAACAATAAGTTGACAATGTGCATTACCTTCAATGAACTTATTTGTGTGAGAAAAGTAATGTAACTGTTGATTTCTATAAAATGAGTGATGGGTTTTATGTAATTGAGCAACAAAGGATAATTGTTCAATGCACATACAGCATTAAACTCATTATGTTACAATTGTAGTTTGCTTCCAATTGATGGTAAAAAACAAGCCTGTGTGATAAGGTCTTTAAGAAATCAAAAATTAGGAAACACATCAATGAAAATAAAAATTAATTTTGCTTTTACTTCCTACAAAAATAAAACAAATATTAATTGTTAAATAGTATTATTGCAAATAAATTTTAGTTTTTACTTTGCTGTTCATTATTTTTCTTTGCAACAATATGTAATAAAAGTGATCAAAAAAAGTAATAGTGAATGTATATGACCCTTCACCCTAATAAGTCTGTGCCTTCTTGTTTTAAAAATTAGGAAGTTGTTTTTAAATTTTAATTCTTATCTGAATTAATTTTTCAGTCTTATTTGAACTGGTTTTGAGATCTTAGATCAGTGATTCTCAAACTTTTTGTAGTCAGGGTGTATTTAAAAATCCTAATGTTAGGTAATGAAAAATAAGAATTTAATTTTTTGTTTAAGCTTGTTAAATATATAATTATTATTGAAAGTGTTTGATTTATGCAAGTGTTACTTGACAAAGGTAAACATTTCTAAATTACTTTCAACAGCTTTTCTTTTTCCAAATCAGTAATTTTCTCTGAAACACTTTTATCTTGTCAGTGAGTGTTAGAATATTTTCTTCTTTCTCTTACACCCTAGTATTAAAAATATTGAGCTGCTGAAATATATCAGCCAAGTACTAGCTTGGTAATCAAAATTTACACCAAAGTAGGTTATTAAAAAATATTTTTTTATATCCTCAAAAAAACTCAAGAAGTTCTTGTCTTAGCTTGTGTAATGGGTTAATATTTTCTCCCTTGATAGCTACTTTACCTCACTGTATAAAAGCAGTAATCTGTGATGTGAATCCATATTGATAAAAACAAACATTTCGAATAAATCTGATTGTTCTGATAAAGTTTACTATATGAAATACTTGATGTAAAACTTCTCTTAATTTCCCTCCCTATGTTTTTGCTATCAAAACCTCCCTATGAAGAAAACAAGTTATGATAACATTATCATTTTGTTTTTTATAAAAGATGTAAGATGATGTCTTTAACACAACCTACCATGGAAGAGGATTAATCTATGTAAATGCTTACATATGACTTTAATGTTTATTGCCATTTAAAATGTTATGCATGTTCCCATTTTTTTACAGGCACATTTAATTCTTGGCAAAAAAAAAAAAAAAAAAGTTTTATTAAGGAAGTTTTAATGGTAAATCATAACAAATGCTAAGAGTTGCTCCTTTTGATAATGTCTGTTGACTCATCAATTTGCAATACAAAATTTGAATTTTGAAATTTATTACTGCATACATTTTTCTCAGTATCAGAAGACATTTCTATGATATATATGTTAATTGCAATGTTGGACAGAGGAATTTTTCTTATTTTCATTGTTGCTTCATTCCCTACATTGTCATGACTATTTTTAAACTTGCAGCCAAAATAGGTGACTCACCTAAAGTTTCAGCTTTCATATTTTTCTGTCAGTTTCAATCAGGAACAATCATACTTTTAAAAGAATGTGACACTTTTGTTTGCTGTTCAAACAATCTCTTGAAAGAACTTATTTATCTTGTTAATTAGAATGTCTAGTTTTTAAAATGTGTACTCAATTTACTAAGAAGTAGTAATGATTTATTTGCCATTCTATTTAAAACATACTAAACAACAGCAGGATGATCTTGCTCAAGTGCCTCCCTAGTAATTATAATGATAATTGCTAGGAGGCTGTGATTTTGCTTTCTTGCTCTTAACTTTTGTTCACTTCCAGAGTCATAATTCTTCAATATCATGTTTCTTTTTGATAAATCTATCCAATTTATTTGGGTGTATTTATCTGAAAATAAGTAATATACAGATAGCATCAATTTTCAACACTTTCAAAATTTACACAACTAGAACAACTACTAAGGCCTCACAGCTATATATTCAAATGGTCAACTTCACTGACTACTACTTACAGACTGCAGAGTATCATAAGCTGAGGTAGAAAATTTTTGAACTTTGAAAATTTAGATCTTCTAGTAGTCAACCACGGAAGTTACTGCTCGTTTCTCAGTACCTTCTTTGGTGCATTATCACTGTTTGATGACTTTTATATGAAGAAAGAAGGGAAAAAAATCAACCAGAAAAGTTAGTTGTTTGTATTGAAAGCTGTCTTTGAATGGTAAAACTTATAAAAAGAAGTGTAAATGTATTTATTTTTATTCATGGTTACAGAATCTGGAATAGCACAGGGTATACTTGGTAATCTTCAAGGTTCTCTTTGAGATCTACCATCTTAGATAGTTAATTTACCTATTATGCTTTCTTTTCAATAACGTCTTACATTGACATATTTCTTAAAATTTATTTAATTCATGTCAATGAATTAAATAAATTAAGGATATTATTGTATTATCAACTTTAAGAATGTTCATGATTACTTAAAATAATGTTTTCGTAATTTATTTTTATTATAAAAATTATTTAATATTTCCTTAAACAATATCTGAATTGGTTTTTTCATTAAAAAAATCTAATTTTACATTACATTTTAGTGCTTCTACATTTGTAAAAATTGATTTTGTATTTAAGGGAAAGATCACAATCTAAAAGAGGTACATTTTCAATTTAGATTTAGTAAATAAAATTCTTAAAATGTCATGGTTTTATTATTTGAGTATAGGTTGATTTGATTTCATCGTTCAGATTTTACAGCTGATTTATATCTGTATGATTTCGCTGTACAAATATGAAATTTCATTTCTTTTCTCAGGAAAAAGATCATAAGACGAGTGTAACTGATTGTAGAAGACTTAGTGAACCTTGTTAACTGAATTTAATGCATTGTTACCCCTTACAGAATCACAAAAAAGTAAGTAGTTTATTTTCCACATAATTTTTTTAATAGATATATTTCTACATTTAAATGAAACTTAAATATACATTTACTCTTTTAATTTTTTCTATTCTTTAGAAAAGTGCAATATCTGCTTCTAATATGGAAATTAAAAACCTAAGATTCCTCTCCGACAAGGCCATCGCCACCTATATCAAAAAGTAATAGTTTGAACAAACATGGTACGAATTAACTTTTTACTGTTATTTACCTTACTTTTCTCATTTTTATATTTAATAATACTAGCGTTTTTATTTTAACTGAAATATGTGGTTATAATGTTTTCCAATTATTTTATTCAAATGATTACTCCTTCCAGTGAAACCAGTTTAAGGTAATTCCTTTTTTTGTAACTGTCCCAGAAATTTACTGGTATACTGATCACCTTTCTTCCTGCCTTTTACAGTGGGCAGCTCATTTCTCTAAATTTTTATAATGCTAAGATATCTAATATAAAAATATGAACTGTTGTAAACTAAATTATGAAGGTGTCTAACTATTCTGATAACCAAAAAAAAAAATATGCTGAAATACTAACTCTCAGCTGATAGTTACATTATTTCCCCACATCATCCATATTGCATCAAAGCATTGCCAATCAAGGTGTTTACTCTAAGATGAGAATGCTTGAGAATTTTTGCCAGATAGCACTTTTTTTCTGATAGGTTGATTGAAATGTTCAGAACAGCATGATCATGTATATCACCATGCAGGTGAATGGTTTATAATATTGGAAAATTTGTTTCCAGTATCTTTAATTATCTTAAATTTACAATTGCAGGTATTTGTGGTATTCAGGGGTTTTTTTTTGTTAAAATTTAATACCACACAAGTTACTTTGGAAGTGGTAAGATGATTGCCCCTTCTTAAATTTTTTATTTTATTCTTTCTAAAAAA
>BPLR01011400.1:0-30287 GCA_021605095.1 Caerostris extrusa | reverse complement strand
ATGAGTGAAATGGCGTAGAGGTTCAAAATATGTCCAGCGACAACCTGCATCGGCACTCTTCAACCATATCGTCTTCATTCTACAGGTTTTTAATACGGCTATCGATTAAGATTTACGATTTCATAAACGGAAAGTAGTTTTTTTTTTATTATTCAAACATTATGAAAAAATCCATCTCGCATCTCCTTTCAGATATTTTGGGCTTTGATGCTGCCTATTTATTGTGTCATATAGCACCATAAGACTTGTCTTTATGTAATTCAATCCATAATATTATTAAACTTTTATATATACGTTGATGGTTATATCCTCTATATTTTCTTGATGCAAATTCCAACTTCTGAACTTGTTCTTAAAGATGTGATCTAGGAGCTAGCTTTCTGAACTTACTTCTGGAAAGAACTCCCCCTTCTCTTCTTTAATATCCTATTGAAAAAAAATAATTTATTAACTGCCATGTAATTATAATTTATACCTTTAAAACTTTAAGAATATGGGCCAATGGATTACTAATTAAAAATTGGCCTTTGCCCCCTGTTAAATACTTTCAAATCCGTTATATTTTGCAAGGAAATATATCAATTTCTAAAAAAGTAAAGCACGATCTAAATTCCTCTTAGTCATGAAATTCTATTAACTAATGAAAGGGGTTACTGCTGCAATAAATCATTCTTAAACTCACTCATACATGTTTCCTCTTAGTATTCATGATAGATTATGAGACTTTCACTTCTATACTCTTAAAAGCATTATCAACTAAAGTGGCTTGCTTTAATACGAATTCAAAAGAAGCCCGTTATCTTAATGTATTAATTTTATATGCAGTCTTCGTAAAAATCAATACTAAATCTCTGGATTGTTTCTTTCGCAAAGCTATTAACCTCTGTAAAGGCATTTTTAGCATATCTGTAAATACTATAAAAATATGAATAATGGCACCCGTCATTTTCAGTGAATATTTATCGTAAATGACTGGCCGTTATACATATGTAGATTAGGAAAATAAATATTAACTTTTAAATTTAACGGTAAATAACAATTTTCACGATAAGACTATAGTAAATATAATCCTCATTTGATAGATTCTCAGAAGGTAAGAACGTTTAAAATATTTTTTTAATCTTTTCTATGTCCTTATGTTAAATAGTATTGAATACTAAAAACAAAGTTAAAAATATGAAATTTACCTTAAACATATGAAATATTCATAAAACATATTAAATCTGATTATGTATTTAAAAAAATAATGTATAAAATAATTATTATTAAAAATTAATTATATATATATATATATATATTATATATATTATATATATTATTATATATATATATATAAATATATATATTATTGTTATTATTTAAAAAATAAATAAAATTAAAAGTTTATATCGAAATCAATGATGAACTACGCTTTTTTAACTATTTAAATGTGATAATAATATCACAAGTTTTGTTACCTGTTTCAATTAATTATAAATTGCTTTTTGATTTTATTTTTAAAAATGCAGATGTAATTTTTAAGTTTAATTCAACTAAAATTTAAAAACCAAAATGCATTTTGTTTCTTTTTTAGATAACTAATAGTACTTTCTTTCCTTTTAGTTTAGCAATTTAAAAAACATCATTGAGAAAATCATTTTTTTAATTTGATGTCTCCAACAAAATTGGAAGAAATTATATACATAGTACTTATATATATTAAACTTCCATGCACAAATATATTCATTTCATACATAATCTTACTTTATCACCTTATTGAAATGATATTTGCATATAGAATCCTTAAACATATTACTATCAATAGGGCTTAACTCCAAAAATTGCAATAACATTAAAACATTTTCTCTCTTAAGATACATAATTAAATTTCTCCCATCTCTGCTTTAAACAAGTTTTTACAATATCCATTGCACCTACTTAGAAAATGAATAACAATAAAATACAACACTCAATCCTTCTCTTTTTAACAACAATTCTCAGCGTTTCCATTGAAACTTTTCTCACAATCACAGAATTAAACTCTCAAATTATTTTTCTAACAATAACATAGGGCCGTACTAGGAGTTCTGGATCCAAAAGGATCTTCCATAAGACAGAAATTAATTAAGAAAAAGAAATGAAATCCTTTATACCCAGTATGATTCGGAAACAATGTTTAGCAAAGTAGTTCCGTCGTCGCATTGGCCTCAACATGTGTTGCTTCTCACGATTTCTCCTACTCGCTTAGGTCCTCCGCTTCACCTTCAGACAGCTACATGTTTGAATAGGAGGCTCTTTCATAGAAAGACTACTTCTGTTTCAATACAGAAAGGGCGAGTGTTGTAATTACAGTTTGTAGTACTTCCTCAGGTAGGATGGCAATTATAATGCTTTCAGGGAAAAGCATCGAAGTGAAACGAAAAGGAACTTTTCCCGTCTTGGAAATTAATGGAAAGTTCCAAGTAAATAAAATCATTTCAAGGTAGTGAAATCAAGCATTTCACACAAGCATTTTCTGTATTTTTAATTTATTTAAGTGTAATTAAATAAAACTTTAAAATTAAAAGGTTATAGCAAAATGTTTTTAAACAAAATTAATTAGAAATAAAAATGTGAGTAAAAATACAGTGCAGTAAATGCTATTTATTTCTGAGAAATTGTTAATTTGAAAATTCAAGACATTTGGAGCTTTTTACATTCATGTATTTTGGTAAGTTTAGAAAAGAAAACATTTTCAAATGAAATAACCAATTAATATTCAAATAATTTTTTAAAGATATTATTAATAAATATTTTTAAGTAATTATAATTTTAAAAATAACCACATTGGCCTCAACATGAGTTGGTTCTCACACTTTCTTCTATTCGCTTAGGTCTTCCAATTCTTCTTCAGACACCTACATATTTGAATAAGAGGCTCTTTGATTAGAAAGACTACTTCTGTTTCAATAGACAAATGACGAGTGTATTTCAATAGGTAGGAATTGAAATATTTTCAGAGATTCAGAAGTGTAGTGAATTTAAAAAGTGAAAGAAAAAGGAATTTTTATGTTTTGTAACGTTCAAGCAACTAAAATCATATTATATATTCAAAGGAGCCAAATGCAGAACATTAACAAATACATGGAAAACGCCAACATGGAAGCAACGTGATGTAAGTGCTAACTCTATAATAATTAATTTTTGCAACATGTAAATTATTTAAAATTACTTTTTGTACTTTATAATAAATAATTTTGCATCATATTTTATTAAAAACAAAAAAAATAAAATAATATAACTAGTTATAAATAAAGTCGTTTCCATCACAGGCTGTAAAGCGATTCTGATTTTTTTTTTTTTTTTAACAAAAGCCTTATTATTTTTTCAACATTATTACTTTCTTTAAATTTTAAATTAGTTTTTAATTATTTTATTTAAGTTAATTGATTCATAATTATTTTATCTAACGTATTTATAAAGGAAGAATAGTTCTTGCAATCGTCCAATTCTGAAAATGCTTAAATCATATCTGGAATATTTATATGATGAACAAATGAAAGAATACTTATTAAAGAATCTATTTTATGATATGGAATTTTATTAAAATAAAAAAAAATTTGGAATTATATTTAATACAAAAAAAATTTAAATACTATAATGCAGGAGATATAAAACTTATTTCTAAAAGAAATTATGTTTATTATTTTTTCCAATTCTAATAGTTAGTAATCGCTTCAGCAATCTTCCCTTTAAATAACTCATTTAATTACTTTTCGAGGAAACTTAATTAGTGTTAACGGCTCCAATGCAAATCTCTGCTGGGAGCTGATTGAGTTGTAACCAACAAGTTTTGATTTGATTTTCTGAGAAGGAGAAAAGAGATTATTTATGCTATCAATTAGTGTGATTAAAGAACTCGCCTTCTTTGAAAGCATTAAAGGATTATTTCGTGTCATTTCACCATCAAGTTTATTTTTGTCATAGCTCTTTCAGGTGACAAACGAAAATCCACTATTTTAGTTTCACTTAATCTTCTTCCCTGCCTAACTTTTATTTGTTTTTAGGTAGTTAGATATAGAAGTTCAGTATTTAATTTTTAATTTTATATTTTTGATAAATAATAAAAAATTTCAAACATTTTTCATTATTAATTTGTTTATTTAATTCTTATGGAATTAATAATTTTAAACAATGCATTTTTGAATGGCAAAAGAGTGGCAATGGGTGCAATTCGAAATCCTACATCCAAAAGTTCCAACGATGAACACTATGGAATCTCAGGTTTTAGCTAGGTCCCAGAAGGAAGGATAGATATATCTCTCCCATATTCCCAGATAGCCTTACGGGATATATTCGTTAATAGTATATGTGTTTATTCTTTCTGGATTCATTTACTGGATTTATTAGTTCACAATTAGTTCATCGCCTAACGCAGACTACAATGTCACAAATTGTGGAGGTACAAATGAAATATTATTTTTTATTGATTTTGTTAAATTAAGTTTTATAATCTTAATGCTGTTACTTTCAAATGCGAACACTTCAACTTAAAGCTATTTGCCACAAGAATATTATAGATGTAGCAAATTCGATATTACCCGTAAATATATTACACTCGACATGAGGTCACTGCAATTTTGAATGAACACGTCAAGACCACAATAGACCTGGAACACAACAGATTGGTTGATTGGTTGAGGTTTTATGGCACAAGGGCCAGATTTGGCCATGCTGTGCCAAACGACAGTGCTTTTAAATTTTGGTAAAGGAGCCCAACAGAAGGACACTTTACAACATACATATTTAACATGCATGCCTTCCTCATATAAACGGAAGCTTTCGATCGCCATCGTTTGTCAAATTTCGAATAAAGTTCATTCTCGTATGCCTGGTTTTCACCACAAATTTTTACATTTCACACCATTGATGTGCCAGAAATATAGTAAAATTTATGATGTAAATTATGGGCCTGAATAGCCGAGTGGCTAGCTCTGGCGCTCGGTACCACAGGTTTCGGGTTCGAGACCCAATGGTGCCATGGATGTTTGTAGTGGTTCGAATTCACTTTAAACCGTAGGTCCCGGTCTAATAGGATCGTAGAGCATTGCGGGGGCATTGTTACTCCGCGGTCGTGGCTTATCTTCAAGTTACACGCGCCCCATGGGTAATGCGAAGTGAGTACGTCTGTGCAGCGCTTGCCTTGAGGCATCCAAGACCAAGTTGTCTAAGTGTTTGCCAGCTGCATTAGAAAGAAAAAAATGATGTAGATTATCTATTTACCAAATTCAAATTTTTTGAATTTAAATTGCATTATGATTTACTTATAAAACAATAATAATGGATATAGCATCCGAGCTGGAGAATCCGAACTGGGTGGAGAAGAGTGATTTCAATGTTCAACATCAAAATACCGGTGCATAACATGAAAATACCTGTTTCAATATCAGAATAGCCGATGTTCGAAAAAATAATCGCTTTGGAGTGTAGTATGTATTTGGTGATTTCCGATATCTATCCATCAGCACTTATGCATAAATATTACCTTCTGAATTTTAAGGCAATTTCCTTTTTTTCTACTTATTGAAAAACTGCAATTAAAGACATTCATTTTCAAATAAAATAAACTTTTTTTATTACCAAAAATAAAAATAAAAAATTTATTAAAATTTCACATTTTTAAAATTTTATATCTTTTTGAAATACTTTATTAAAATGATTGATATGTCTATGTATTCAAACTTAATAATGTTTATGTAATTTATATTTATTTATTAATGGTTTTACATTCTAATATATATAATTAATAATATACAAATATATAGTTAACAAAATGAAAAGTTCTTGGATTGGTTTTATTTAAAAGATAGCTTTTAGCTGTCAAAAAAGATGAAAACTTTGAAACTATTAAATTATAGTTGAAATTCCTACTTTCTACTTGAGGCCTGTAACATTCTTAATAAACGTTATATATATATATAATTAATTAACTAAAATGTTTTTTTTTACTATATTAAGCCTAAATAAAACTCAGTATAAAGTTAATTAGAATTTACATACACTCCTATTATGCATGAGATATATTTGTTGGTTTTGCAAAAATCTAAATTTTTGTTATAGAAATTGTCATCTTAATAATAATGATCTTCCGCCTGTTTAAGTACACAACTAAATATCCTTTAATGTTATATAGTGTATTTTTATTGAAGAAACATACTTCATAATATTTACAAACTGCTCCTTTTAAAGTGTCAGGGAGGGAGGTTTTAAATATATATAACCTGAATTCCCCTTCTCACTTTCTTTTCTAAAAGCTAACCAGTAATTATCTCCCCATCCCCAACATTTTTACATCGTGTAGTCAAATTTAATATATTGATCGATACATGTTTTGTTTAATTATAGTGCCAGAAAATATGGTACTGCCACTTTCAAGTTGTCTGGGAAAAACTAAATGAATGTCTAAATGATATTTTTGGCTGTAAAATACGAATATTTCAACAGAAAGAAAATGTTTTTGAAAAATGAAAATTTTTGTGTTGAAGACAATAAAATGAAATGTCATGTAAACTAAAATGAACATGATTCCTGCTGGAAAATAATCGTTAAGAACTATTTTTAAAATGATTTGGCTGTGGAGAAAACTCAAATACGGCCATTAAATTATTTACAATGCGAAAAATAGTTCCATGAAAGAAGTTTTAAATCTATATAAAATCGATGTATCATAATATCGCAATATTAGATAGACGATATCGATTTTAGAAATTTCAACTTCGTCCAGCCATCTTATCCAGTTTTCAGGATAATTTTTTTCATTCGTGCTAATTTGATTCATCCCATCGCTAGATGTTTCATGATTACTAATAAAAAATATTCTAAAAATATTCTAAAAATAAAAAATATTCATTACTAAACAACTAATTACTACTAATTCTACTAATATTACTGATTTATACTACTATTGATTACTAATAAAAATATCTGCTAATTTTTCTTAAGTTGATAACAAATAATATACTAGTATGATATTTTTTTAATATCAAAGTACTAAACATTTTGATAAATCCAAGTTAAACATTACTATAGTTAGAAGCTGCGTTTACTTTTCAATTTCATTATAATAAACCTTTAAAATATTTTTAAAATACCTAATTTATCAATTTAACGTAAAATATTTTTAATAAAAAAGTTATTCCTATGAAACGAATGAAATCGTATTTTTTTAACATATTACTATTGCATTTTTCTAACCATAAAAAAATTATGATCTGAGTCAAATAAAATCCATTTTGGTAATTCATTAATTAAAGTTAAAACTATTGTTTCTTCTATTAATTTATATCTTTACATCTAATGTTCGATTTATTTTACTATCACTGGAAAAAAAAAAAATATCATTTTCTTTTTCGTTTATTATTTCAATTAAATTCCAATTCTTGTTGTAATCTAGCTCAAAGACCTTTGGTAAATATTATATTATTTGTTTTTTCTTATCACACTCGCAAATTTATGACTTATAATACCTTCTTATCGTATTTTATGGTACACTAATGGAAGGAAATAAAACTGTTTCTTCAAATTAGTTTATTTTCCCGTTAGCATTGTTATTTTCATAATTTTTTGTTAAATGAAAAAATGGAAATTTATAAATTATATAAGTAATTAAATTAAAAAAATATATATATAATTTACATGATAAACGGGTTTAAATACAATAACAATTACTAGTAGTAAAATGCCAAATTCATAAAAAAAAAAAAAAAACAAAAGGTTTGGTTGCGATTTTAATGTAATAATAATGCTACTAATTCTCAATCAATTTTATTTTTACATATTAAACCTAAGTAAAAGTAATTAAATAATAGCTGATATATGATAATAATAGCTAATGTAAAATTTTTTTAATCATATTATTAAAATTATCGCAAATGAAATATAGACAGTATTCAAAAATTGGAACAACAGATAATTAACATTATATTTCATACAAATAATAAATAAACAAACAGTAATAAGGAAGCAAATGTAATTTTTTCTGTAGAACATCGGTGGACCTTTTGTTCACAACCGTTCTACCGATGGACAACGAAGTTAAGCGCCTTTCCAAACGGCTATTCTAAGGATAACTGTCGACAATTGTGTTTCGTGAGAAAACCCCAGATAACTCCCATCAAGTTGCTTGGCTATTGATGTATTAGACAAGTTGTCACAATATCCATCGAGTTTCCTTGTTTCTGAAGAATATGATTATAACGGACACCATCAGCGGATTCGGACCTTAGCCATCCTGCATGCTAGCAGTGGACATTATCACCGGGCCATGCATCATTTGGGTAAAAATTTCAATGACTTCTTAGCAAGCAAAGTGATTTTAGTCATTTTAAAGCTTTAAAAATAAATTATACCTATAATTTTTATATTAAAAGTCACCTGATACCCCCCCCATCCCGCCACGTACAAAGTTCTTCTCTCGTTGTTATGAGGGTTTGGGTTAGAATTCACTGGCAGCTCCAGTTAACGATCATTACCTTCAAATGCGAGGAGACACGGCGATGATTAGGTAAATATGTATACTATGTTGTACATAAAAAGGTAATTATATGCAAACGTATTGCAATTACTCTAAAAATTCTCGAAAAAATATAGAGGCAGGCAGGAAGAGAGAGAGTGAAATGAGATTATCCATAAAACAAATAAAGCTTTTAAAGGTTAACATGTCAATTTAAATATTAAATTTATTAGACTATTACGACTAAATTTAGGCTTATGTTTCCATTTACTGACTTATGACTTGCATCAAAACACGACAATCTGTAAATGCCTCTACGTATTTTAAAAAAGACATTTGCTTCATTTAACAATATAATACAAATTAAAATAGAAAGCAAAGCAATGTTTAATACATGTTCTTTCTGGAACTCTGCAAAAAGAAAAAAAAATAGCCTTTTTAAGTTTACCTTGTAATTTCCTGTATTTGCATTTTCTCTAATGGCTAAATGTAGTTTTTTCATTTGCGATAATTAGTATTTTGTGGTAAACCGTGTATTTTATCACACACACATTTGCTGAGTCTTATTACATTACGGACTAAATGTGAGACGTTCTTGAATAAAATGGTGTACGTAGAAAATTAATTTAATTTCAATAAAAAAATCTTAGTGAAAGATTTTTTTATTGAAAATTAATTTAATTTCACCACAAAACGTACAAAAAACGTACTACGTACTTTATATACTCAATACCGATAAAAAATTTAATTTTAATTATAAATTAATTATAATTTCTTATTATAATTAATTATAATTTTTTTAAATCATCAAATTTATCACAAATACAATTATACAATTTACACATGTAGATAAACATAAAATTATTTTTAAAAGATACACAGTACCTAGAAACGACCGAGTTGAAGAGTGTGCGACTAGTATGAATGGCATGATTGGACAAATAGTTATTACTGATGTGGTGCATTTTATAACTATTTCAATTGGGCCAATCGCCCAGAAGAACAGCCTAAAGCACCTCAACAAGTTGTTTAATGAGGATGACTTCGGATATCATAGCCGTGTATGTGATTATCTTTGGTTCCAGAATCAATTGAGAATTATGAATATGATGTGTGTATTATTATAATGTGAGTTTCCAGACAATTTGAAGAACTTTCAATCATTCAACCTGAACCTGTTCAAATTACCACAGAAGTTCTTTTATCGATCGCCTTCAGGCAGGGACTATGTTAACATATTTTTCTTTTTTTAAGAATATTTGTACTTAAATTCATTGGAGCGGCATGCATATTTTTAAGAATTTTCAACTGAGTGTTCAAGCAACTCCAGAAGAATATGTTGGGACTCTGGTTTGTGTATTGGGGACAATTGCTTAGTAATCCTATGGACGTTAATGGTACTGTGAAATTGTTGCTACGCGAAGGTGAATGATGATTTTTCTACCAATGTAAAAATATCCAGGAAACAACTCACTCATAAATCATTTTACTTAAGCGATTAGATTTGTGAACAAAATATTAAAGCATCAGTTGAAGACCCATTCATACAACATTATGGCAAATTAAGCTAGGTAAATGAATCAGAGAACGTAAATATTCATTAACATGCATTACTGTAATATGAATCTATGTGTCTCATTATAGCGGCTGGTCAATTCAAGCGTTCTTTTGATATAATTTATGATGAGTATGTCGAATAGTTGGATATCTCCGCAATTTTATGCAATTTCTTACAAATTTAAAGGGAGTGAGCTAACTTAGTTAAAAATTTTAAGCATTTAAATAGACCCAGAGGTTAGCCCAGATCTATGAAGATTTTTTCACTTAATCATACAGGGAATCTACAACACTTTCAAGTGTGGAAAGCTCATATGGAAAGCACGGATAAAGTGACAGTGAACCTTGGTAGAGTTATTGTACATTTTTGCTTTAAAAATTGCTTTCACGAGCAAGAAGAAGCTGGAAAAGTCGTTATTCTAGCAATTATACATGAGGCATATTCCACGGGATAACGGATATCATTATCGAGATATCTGTAGTGGATGGCTTCGGAAGATAGCTCATCATAGACTCAAGCAGATAACTAGGTGCGCAATGTTAGCTTCTGAGGATTGGTAACATTCTTCTAAAGTGATCTTCGTCCGTTATCACCAAAATGCACAATTCAATATTCCAGTCAAATTTCAACTCATTGGCGGACCAATTCTATGGCGGTTGTCAGAGTGCTTCATTCTGAGGAGAGTCATGCATCTGGCTTATGTGGTTTTCTATTCTACACCCTACAAAGTTGAAGACTGTATATTCCATTGATCACTTATCGAGCAGATTTTGTGCCGTTGAATGATGTGATCAGAATTAATCAGGAGGAGTGCGTATCTACAGCAATTCAACTTAAGATAGTTACAATTATAGGGTTACTGTCAAAAAATGTGTCCCAACGTTTTTATTCATAGGGTCCCTTTGTTCATCAGAGTTAAATAGAATCTAAACTACTACTATGCGTAAGATTACAATTGCGTCGTGCATTATGATGTTTTACTCGTTATGGTTATCTCTATCGCGCCTCTTTATATGATCATGGTAAACGTGGATGTAAAGAACAGCCTTGTTGATGGAATAATTGGTCATTTTCGGTACATAGAATATAGACAAAGTTTGCAAATGGGTGCACGTAAGTGTAATGGAAAGTATAGCTGCACTCAGTTTCTATTAGCTCTAGAGTGTTCTCTTACTATCCATAAGTCTCAATGCGGAATGTTTGATTGAGTATGATTGATTCTATTCCGAACAGTAGCCGCAGATAATTTATAGTATTTTCAGAGTAGTATAGTAATAGAGCGTATAGTAACAGTTAATTACTATACACTCTATTATTATACTAAAAAAATTGGAATAATTTGTTTTTATTCAAAAAGTTTTTATTGCAATATTTACAAAACACCATATTTATTTTAAATTTTGCAAACATTCCATTGCCATTAATCATTTGAAAAACATTACATAATAATCAATGATATATTTTTGAATCTACATATTGTTAATTTAATTATTATGTATTATAAATTATAAAATAAATTGCGTAAAATAATGGCATTTAATTAAAATGATATTTAATTAATTACAATAAAACAATAATTATTTAAACATTTTTACATTTTTTAACTATTTTTATTGAAACAATCCCTAAATTTCCTTTAAAAAATTAAACGATTTTTTTTTTTATTTTAATAACTTTAATATGGCTGTCAAACAGAAAGACAATCATTGTATGTGATTAAAACCCAACGGCATTAAAATTGTACAATATTAAAACCGTACAAATCTTTAAATCCAACGAATGTCTAACGAATGACGTTCGCCTTATAGCGAGGAAATATTAATTCAAATTACTGTAATTTCATTGATTGTAAAAAGTCTTATGATTTTCACAGTCGATAAAAGCTGGGTGAAGCTTAAAGCAAAGTAAATAAACAAAATATATTTCAGTAATTACGTTTGGGATTAAGTAACTTGAGAGCTGAATTTGATTTTCATTTCTGAGAATTGGGAAATCAAGTGAATACCTTATTAATGGAATTATCGTGTCTGGCCTGAATAACTTTCTACCTCAGGTCTGCTTTCAAGGATTAATTTGTAATTTAAAATACCATGCTGCAAACATTGGTAACTTTATCGCATTATCGGCTCTCTAGAAATGTCATTCGTAAGATTGTTGAATACTCTCTGCATTTAGTTAACAATTTGCAACCTTAAATTAATATCGATTTTATAAAAAATTAGAACCAATACATTTCACTCTTGGGAATTTTCATAAATTTTAATATTTAGTCAAGTCAAATGGGACAAAGGAAATTTGATAAAGTTATCTCTGTCTCTATCATGGTTTAATTTATTGAAATACAACTACAGTTTAAAAGTTAGTTGTCTCTTTTAAACACATTGCTGTCGGAAGACATATGCATTGGTAAATGGTTTGTCCTAAATTATTTTCGTTTATGTCATGCATAGTAAAATGTATTATAATATTTTTAAATAATTTTTACAGTGAATTACTTTAATCATTATTGTAGTAAAACTTTCATCTAACTAGATTTAAATAGACGTTACATATAGTGAAGTATTACAACTAATTTCTTCGAAGTAGTTTATTTTCTTTATCCCACTTGGTAGACAGCAACATCTAGACAAAGTCAAGAACTCGCGTGGTCTCATGGAAGGATCGAAAGGTGGGCAGCTTCTGTTATGATGGAACACTAGTAGGTAGAAGTCTGACTTGCCTTCGTGGAGAAAAAGGACAATGCCTTCCGGGAGGATTTTAAGGAAATACGCCGTATTTGCGTATCGTAGTGTAGAAAACCTGGAAATTCCCACAAGGTAGTCCGACTCACGAAGCAAGAAGTTGATCGTCATCGAGTCTCTTCGTTAATTTGAAATATTAGAGAGTTTTTGCATAACGTTTTTTTATCCTCCGATATTTTTTTCTTCCTACCGCGCATGCTCATAGGAATAGTTCAGTAGTGTAGTATTACAGATATGCATGCGCAATAGGTACAGTGTTTCCTATGAGCATGCGCTAGGAAAAATAATATCGGACGATAAAAAAAAACGTTATGCAAAAACTCTCTATTGTCTAACAAAGCCGTAATCGGATTGAAGCTTCTCCTTAATGATCACCACTGGCAAGCGTTGCCACTAAGCCATGAGTCGGTCTTTCAAAATTGTGAATGCTATTAATAAAAATGAATAAATCTAAGTATCCAAGTATAATTTAATATAAAATGATGAATATTTTAAACAGAATGTAAAATAATAATAATAATAATAATAATAATAATAATAAAGAAAAATATACAATCATCGAAATAACAAATTTCCTTCTGAAAGCATTAGAAGTTCTAGATTTTGAAATAAACATTTTAATATTACTCACAATATTAGAAAATGAATGAATTTATTTTAATTTTCTATCAGATAGGAAAGAAAAATATAACTATATTTCCATAATCTATTTTCCAATCATATTCTTTTCAAAACCCCAAAGATATCAAAATTTCAATTAAGTTTAATTTTCAGAGAAACATGAATCCACTTTCCTCAGAACACTGTAATTCCACGAAGTCTGTAAAAACTCTTTTAGAAATTCACATTCTATTTTGCAACATCCAATTACAAATTATTTGGATCCATATTCTGTACATTTACCATTATATTACTAGTAGGTGTTTCATTTTTTTTATGAAATATTTCTTTCAGAAAGCAACAAATTTAATCTTTTGAAATAGAATAGTCTGTTGGAATTTTTTATTTCTTTAAAAATATAAATGGAAATTTCTAATGTAGTATGCTTCATTTTTTTCTGTATTTCTTCCTTAGTTTTAATTTTTTTAATTAAAAGTTCACGATTTTTGAATTTGTTTAATTCCCAAAGATGCCAAATTAATTTCATAAATAACAGAAATGTATGTATGCTATGCACTAGAGAAGAAAAAAAAAATTGGAAGGTGTTATTTGCTGGTAGCTCGGAAAAATTATGGAATTACTTAAGAAACATAAGTATAAAGTTTCAGAATTATCAATAAATATACTCCTATTATGATTTGAATTCAAATTATGCAAAAATTATCCAAAAATGATGTACGTTTTCACGTTTAAATATTTAATGCCCATTTTTGTCTTAAAACTACCACGGAATTGTTGGAAATATAAATGACAAATATAAGTTTAGAATTTTAGAGTAAACAATAAATATCTCTTATTTGACGCCTGTATATCTTAAAAAGGAAAATACTTAGACTTAAAAATATTGTTAGGCAATTGGTTTGAATAGAAAAAAAAAGATAAATTATCAGTTTTCTTTTACGATAGATACATGGAAATATGAAATACATTTAACATCAGTTTCATTCTTACCCAGACCTTTCTGGATGCCCATTACATTATTTAACATATTCTTAAGCATCTTATTCTTATACATCTATACGATTAATACGCTATAATTTTTTCAACCACTCTACTTCCCTATAATATATAATTGTTGTTTGTGCGATGCTTATATTATAATGTGTTATAACATACGCATCGTACAAACAGCAATTATATTTTTACATGGATGTGTTATATGGTATACTAATTTTAGTAAATTAATTTTTACTGAAATAAAATGATTACGAAATTCTGAGTAGTTAAAAATAAAAATATGAATATGAAGATCATTTACATATCAATGTAAACTGAATTTGTTGTAAAATTGTACAATTTCTTTCAATTATAAATTATCTTAATACAATCAAAGCACTATATATTATAAGATTACTCAAATATACCTTTTGTAACTGCAGCAATTGTCATTTTATATTTATTTAATAAAGAGGACCATATTTATGATATCGTCCATTTGTCTTAAAGTTGAATCAGAAAATATTTATTGATTTTGCAGTTACGTTTTTATATTTCTCCAACATTTAAACGCTGTTGAGAAGAAAATAACAGAAATTAAAAACAATTTAGAAGCAACAATTTACATCACTTTCGGCTTAATATGCATATTTTGATGCCAAATTAGAATGGTAAGATATTCATTGATTACTCTAAACCTTTTTACTTATGCTTCTTATATATTTTTCCAATTTTTTTTTTTCTTTATTAAAAAGAAGAAAAAATAATCTGAAAATAAAAACAAATCACTGAAAATTGAATATTTACTTAATTTTTATACAATTTCGCATATTTATAATCCAAAGTGGAATCGGCAGGTATTTATTTATTAATCTACATTTTATTACGTATGTTCTGAAGCAATCCACAACTGAAAAAGTTGTGAACACTATCAAGAAAAGAATACGAAAAAAAAAAAAAAAAATACGCTCACGTAAAATTACTTAATATAGCGAAACACATAGTGAAAATGACTGAGATTTTGATATAAGCTTTCATATTTATATAAGAGTTAAGTTAATTCATGTCGCAAAAAATTATTTCTATAGTGCCTGATGGCTGAGTGGCTAGAGCTCTGGTTCTCGGTGCTGTAGGTTTCGAGTTCCAATCCTGGCGGTGCCATGGATGTTTGGAGTGGTTCGGAATCCACTTTAAACTGTAGCTCCCGGTTTCATATGATTGCAAAACGTTGGGCATAGTACTGACGACCCTAAAATGGAAGCATCTCCTAAGACGTAATATTGACATCTTAGGAGATGACGTACATCAAAACGTAGTACTGGCATCCCCTTAAAAGAAAGCATCTCCTGTCTCAAAATCTGCCAGTAGTCGGACAACCTTGATCCACCATGTGGTTGTTGCGCCAACAAAGAAGAAAAAGAAATATTTCTGTATGTTATTCAGGATGGACTGGGACCAAAATCGTATAGCTAGCAAAAATTATTCCGATTTTAATTTTGTGAAAAGATAAACAATTTAATCCAAAAAAATAATTATTTGTTAAATGATAAAGATACTTATTTGAATTAAAAATGATATCTATTTTAATTCTATTAATTCATTTATTAAAGATTAGAATGCTGAAATTGAAGACAATTACATTTCATGATGATATTAAACCCGTAAAGGAAAATAATTGCATTCATTTAATATTTTTCATTAAAACATGCAATAATATTTTGTTGTTGTACATTTTTGTGTAGTGTTGAAGAAAATATTTAAAGCTGTATATAACTGTATAAACACTTCGACTGTATATAAATATGATCTACTAAAATTTCCAATAAGTTTTTCATTTATCAGTAAAATAAAGAGCCCATTCAAAAGACAAAAAAAAAAAAAAGATTTAAAAATTTTCCTAAGTCTTTGTTGAAAATTTAACAATTAAATTACTGTATTGTAAATATTACATAATTATCAAGTATATTTATATTCTTAATAATCCAATTATTTACGTTGTAATGAATTGTGTATGAAATAATACATTTATCTTAGTCTCATTATTGTAATGAACTTGTACAATATTTAATTCAATGAGAACATATTTAAATATGTATACATCGAAAAAAAGTATTCCAAAATCCCCTTTATATTTTGTGAAAAGATGTGAAAAATTAATGATTCTTTTAAAGGATAAAGATATTTATTTGAGTAAGGAAAAAAAACCTTATTTCCATTAATTTATTTGGTAATGATTAAAATGCTGAAATTGAATATAATTACATTTAATAACGATATTAAACCCATAAAAGAAATTAATTGTCCTCATTAAATACTTTTAAACACAAATATGCAAACAAAAGCAAAACAAGAAATAAATTAATTGGTACTTGTGTTAAAATTTCTCCTTAATAAATGAAATAATTATTTTAAAGGATTATTGGATTATTTATTATTAAATTATCATTTATTATTTTTCGAAATATTAAAGTTAATCCTTGCAAATTATAATCAACAAAGATTTAAAAAAAAAAAAAAAAGCTAAATTAATAATTTGTTTTTTTATTTGCAATATATATATATAGATAGATAGATAGATAGATAATATCATCCAGGTGAAGAAATTATAAATTAAAAATAAAAAAAAAAAAATGATGGAAAATAAATTAAATTTTTGTCTAATATAAAAATTATAATTCAGATAATAAATTACATAGGTAATCTATAAATCATTAATTAACAGATTTTGTTTTTTAATTTTCAAAGAAAATTTATGCTACATTATATGCATATTTTGCCAACAGTATTTCAACCTACAAGAATGGCACTTTTCTTCCTTTCTTATTGAGCTTGAAGGACATTCCGGTCAACAGATTTATTGTACTTATTACCAGCATATGTGAGGGATGTTTTTTAAAATAAGTACTTTTGACATAAAAACAAAAAAGAGCATATTTACCACCAAATTAATACTTCATGAAAGTTTGGATGCATAATCTTTAATTTTAAGCAATTTCCACTGATCTTAAGGCACTTATCAAATAGCAAGATCAACTTAGCTTTTTACCCGGATGCGCAGAAGATCTACCTCCCCGTGGTGCACTTGGTAACACTTCTTAGTGACTAAAAGATCTACATCTTGGCATTATTGCTAGATTAATGAACTCTGTTTCAGCATGTTTTGTTGTATTATCTTTTTTGTTTGTTGTTGTTGTTGTTGTTCTTTTTTTTCTTTTTGCTGTAACTGTTCATAATCTGCCATTGGAAATAAAAAAAATATAAAAAAACTTAGTTTTTGCCCTAATAGAAATCTGCCTCCTGACTTTCTAACTTCTTTAGAATGGCAGTTTTGATATTGAATTGTAACGATTGTAAAAATTCAATATCATTGTAACGATTAATGTCAATATGAGAACAAATGGCAATCGCCTATGGCTGGGTTAGGGCTATATGAAGGGTTATCAAGTTGTTCAAGTGGATTCGATTAGCCACGTGTTGAGAACCATTGTCTTGACGCAAAACGATATCTCTACTGAGCATGACAGACCTTTTGTTTTGGATTATATTCACGGATTGACAATATCTACCCGCAATGAGTTTCCTCGATATCAGAAATCCTTAAGCAACACATATTGCCTATCTCAATGCATAGTCTACATTTTTATCGAGTTGGAAATTGTATCTTTTTCAACTTCACTTTCTTAGGGAAGTCGAAAGCCTCCACTCAATGCAATATTGTTTTGATTCCTGTGTAACGTGAACGACTCGTGTTTCTCCACCATTCGTACTGTCATATTTAAGTGGTTTGGATCCTTTTCTTACCATTCCACCATTCATAATATTTTATCTATGCCCTTTATTATTAAACCAATGGATTTCGGACGCTTTTGCATTTCTTGCTCTTAAGAAACGAATGACAGCTCGTATTTCGCAATTGAAAGGATTTTCAATCTCCAGAAACCGAAGTTTTCTAAAATAGCCCTTGGTATATGCAGATATCTCAGTGCGCATGTGTGGGATGACTTTTGCAACAAAACATTTCAAAATTGTGCTTAAAAAACACGCCTCGTGCATTTCAGGTTTTGGTTAGGGTTTTTGAGTTCCAATCCCAACTTCCCTCGTATTCCGTATATCACATTCCATCCACTAGGCATTTTTAACTCATGATAAATACATTCAGGGTATAATTATTTAATTGTCATTCCGCTGCCTCCAGAATTTCTGATTATGCTGAAATATTCATTTCTTTATTGGTGACCACTGTTAGGTCGTATATCAGTCCTTAAATGTAAAAAGTATGTTTCAGTTTGTTTTTCAGCATCAAGCACATTTTTTCAGAAATTATATAATAATATAAAAAAAAAAGAATGTACAATAATGAAAAAAAAAGTTATAATTTACTAAAAATTCTAACAACTAAAATACTCATGAGAGTCATTAGAAATTAAATAGAAAATACAGAAATAAATTATTATTCTGATAGCTTTACTAAGCCACCCATATAGTGTAGAGACATTGAAATCCTGCTGTTTCCAGTCAGATACTGAACAACGAAATTTCGGGCTGAGAAGTAATTACTCTGATAGTCAGTAAGTCACCGGAGTGCATTAGGCTAAAAACTGTGTTGGTATTTACATCTTGTACAGATCTTTCAGTGGTTTAAAAAATAACTAGTCGCAGGACCCCGCCATTTAATTCTTAAACATTTTTCTGTATAGGACAGTATACTATTAACTCAGCTCTCAATTTCAAGTTTTCACTGAACTGTAAGAATATCTCTACTTGTTGAATATATATATAAATATATATATATATATATATATATAAATAATATTTTAATGTATATATTAATGTAATATAAAAGATCATATTTGGGCAAAATTTATTCATTCTTGTTAAAGTAATGTGGTCAGTGCATTTATTATTATTATTATTATTATAACTCGCTATGCATTTTAGAATATTTTTACAGAGGAAATATTTTTCTAATCAGTAAATATTTTTATTAAACATTCTGTTAAAAATATTTTTTATTAACAAACATACAAATAACGCTTCAGAAACTCTGTGAAACTCTGTTCTGTCTTCTCAATTAATTTATTTTATAGTTTTTAAACAAATAGAGTATATTTGTTTATTTAGTGTCTTTTTTTCACATGCTAATGAGATACTGTTCAAAAATTACAAATTTAAAATACTTCTAAATTAGTCTATTAATGACTACTAATTTAAAGTATTCCTAAATTGTCTATTGTTAATTACAAATTGAAAGTTTTCTAAATTATTTCTAAATTGAAAGTATTTGTTAATTATAAATTTAAAATTTCTAAAATTAATCCACCATTAATTACAAATTTAAAGTATTCTAAATTAATCCATCATTAATTACAAATTTAAAGTATTTCTAAATTAATCCATCATTAATTACAAATTTAAAGTATTTCTAAACTAATCCATCATTAATTACAAATTTAAAGTATTTCTAAATTAATCCATCATTAATTACAAATTTAAAGTATTTCTAAATTAATCCATCATTAATTACAAATTTAAAGTATTTCTATATTAGTCTTGAGAAACCGAGAAACAAATTCCAGACTGTTTAACAATGGATTCAAGAATCTGTCAAGTTCAATGTCGAGTCCACTAAATTTTCAAAACAGTGACTGCAGTATATTCCATTAGAGTATGGATTATTCTTGCTGACTAGCAAACAAAACTGTTGTTCAAATATTAAATAATCTATTCATATTTTAATAATCACGTTTTTGAAATGCTTAACGATATTTTTCAGTTCTCTTAATAAATTTAAAACAGTTTTAATACATTAGTTTTATACATTATTTTATTTCATCCTGTATGCATTTATATTAAAGTTTCATTGGCAGTTTCAGTAGTAAAAGATAAAAAATAATTACATTCTGATGCTTTATTTTTGCTTTCTTGTGATGAAAACGTGATTTTTCAATTTCCTTCATTAATTAAAAACAATTTTAATAACTCTATACATTATTTTATTTTGTCAAGCATTGATTTATATTAATAGTTTTATTGATATTTTCAATAGTAAAAAATAAAAATAATTAGAATCTGATATCTTTTTTTTTTTTTTTACGATAAAAACGATTTTTTTGGAGGGTTTTCTTTCAATAATAAACATGTTGAGAAAATGTTTGATTAATTAAAACTTCAGATGTGTCTCAAATAAATTTTTAGTATAAAATCTTAAACTATTAGTTTGATCAACAAAAGTAGACTTGAATTCAATATGAGTCATTTTTTTAAGTTTTATTTAAAAAAACATGTTTAACACTCAAGATTCCTTTTGCAAACAAACTGTTCAAGTATTTATTTAAACTGTAAAGAAATTTAAAGAGAATATCAATAAATCTTGCTAAGTTGGCGACAAAACAGTATTTATCTAGTAATTCAACTTTAGGGGAAGAAAAAAATAATATTTCTCTGAAGAAACTTCTTCCTAGAAAAAATCCTCTTTTCCAAAAGCAATAAATCAAAGACACAAATCAATAAATTCCCTTCATAAACCCTCGGATCCCTATATACTTTCGCATTTTGTGTTGAATGACAGTTCCGAATGGAGCTTTTCACCGACCCAAACTCCCTTTAAAAGGTCGCATTGGAACCTCATCCATCAAAATCGGGGACCTCTCAGTGGTTTCTGCATTATATAACCTTTAAATCCTTTTAAGGGCAGACCTGGGGGGATGTCCCTTCTTTAAGTGGAGGGCTCGCTTTTGTGGAAAGATTGAGATATGGCGGTAACGGATTGGAGAAGAAAACGGTGCGTGGGTGTAGGGGATTACGAAAAAGCAAATTAACCATGGGAGGTTTTGACACATAAGTATTCTAGTTCGCTATCATTTAGCTAATTATCTGTTTTGTGGTAAATTGAATGCATTCGATGGATTTTAATATGTATTCGCAATAGAATACATTTTTATTTATAAAAATATACATACTAGTTAATTCAGAAAAATAGAGAATACATGTTTATAGAAAACATGTTTATTTATTAAAAATTAATATATTCGATTTGATTTTATTATGTATTCGCAGTAGAATATTTATTTATTTATAAAAGCTAAAGCAAATGTATTATATTTTTAAAATCTTCTATTACTACGGAAGCAAATTAACTAGAGGAGATTTTGATATATAAAGGTCGAGTTCGCTATTAAATGCTTGCATTAATAATATCATTTTACTAATTATGTGTTGTGTGGTGAATTAAAAAACATTCGATTTGATTTTAATATGTATTCGCAGTAGAATACATGATAGTTTATTTATAAAAAATTAGTACTAAATTTATTGTAATGTTAAAATTGATTATTGTTGTATTCAAATCTAGTTAAAAGCTTATTTAAGGAAATTAAATATATTTAATTTTAAATTAATATTAAAAATATAATAGGTATTAAATGATAGTTTTTAGGGTATCATTGCATCGGCTCACAATGGTTCCTTTTCTTTAACTTTTACACACTTCTATTACTATGTAAACAACGGAAGGCAAATTAACAAGCGGAGATTTTGACACATAAGTAGTCGAAATCGCTAGTAAATGTTTGTATTAAAAAATATAACTAAACTAATTATGTGTTGTGTGGTAAATTGAATGAATCCCGTTTGATTTTAATATGTATTCGCAGTAGAATACATGCATATTTATAAAAATTTATACAAATGTATATTGTTAAAATCTGCTATTATTACATTCACATCTGGCTTTAAGGTAATTAAATATACCAAAGAATATATCTTATATATTCTTTAATATATTTAATTTCCTTAAACAAGTTGTTAAGAAAATATCTTATACAAATAAAGATATTTTTTCAAATCCTTTAATAAATTTAAAACAGTTTTTTATAACTACACATTGTTTTATTTCGTTACACATCGATTTATATTAAAGTTTCATGATAGTTTCAATAGTAAAAGAAATATAAATAATTAAAATCTGATAATTTTTGTTTTCCTGCGATAAAAACGAACTTTTTGTAGGATTTTCTTTTTAACAGTAAACATGTTGAGAAAATGTTTGATTAATTGAGACTTCAGATGTCTCAAATAATTTTTTAAACTATTGGCTTGTTTAACAAAAAAAAGTAGATATGAATTCAATACGAGTCACTTTTTAAATATTATTTTGAAAAAAAAACTAAGTTTAAAACTCAAGATTCCTTTTTTGCAAACAAAATTTTCAAATATTTATTTAAACTCTAAAGGAACTTCTACAGAGAATATCAATAAATCTTGCTAAGTTGGCGACAAAACAGTATTTACCTAGTAATTCAACTTTTAGGGAAACAATTTTTTTTTCTGAAACTTGCCTAAAAAAATCCTCTTTTCCAAAAGCAATAAATCAAAGACACAAATCAATAAATTCCCTTCATAAACCATCGGATCGCTATATACTTTCGCATTTTAGGTTGAATGACAGTTCCGAAAGGAGCTTTTTCACCGACCCAAACTCTGCTTTAAAAGGTCGCACTGGAACCTCATCAATCAAAATCGAGGACCTCTCAGAGGTTTCGCATTATATAACCCTTAAATCCCTTTTAAGGGCAGACCTGGGGGATCTCCCTCTTCTTTATGTGGAGGGCTCGCTTTTTGTGGAGAGATTGAGATGTGGCGGAAAACGATTGGGGCGTGGGTGTAGGGGATTATGGGACGCAAATTAACTAGAGCAGATTTTGATACATAAGCAGTCGAGTTCTGCTGTTAAATGCTTGCATTAAAATTATCATTTAACTAATTATGTGTTGTGTGGTAAATTGAATACATTCAATTTGATTCTTATATGTAATCGCAGTGCAATACATAATAGTTTATTTATAAAAATTTGTACTAAATATATTGTAATGATAAAATTGACTATTGTTGCATTCAAATCTAGTTAACAGCTTGTTTAAGTAAATTAAATATATCTAATTTTAATTAATATTAAAAATATAATAGGCATCAAATTATATTTTTAGGGTATCCTTGCATCGTCTCGCAAAGGTTCGTTTTCTTTAACTTTTACATACTTCAATTACAATGTAAGCAACGGAAGGCAAATTAAATATGGGATATTTTGACATATAAGTAGTCAAGTTCGCTATTAAATGCTTACAGTAAAAACATCATTCGTCTAATTATGCGTTGTGTGGAGAATTGAATGATTCGATTGATTTTAATATTTCGCAGTAGAATACATGTTTATTTATAAAAATGTATACAAAATGTATATTGTTAAAAGTTTCTATTATTATATTTCACCTCTAGTTTAAGGAAATTGAATATACTAAATAATATATCTTATATATACTTTAATATATTTAATTTCCTTAAACAAGCTGTTAAGAAAATATCTTATATAAATAAAGGTATTTTTTTAATTCCGTTAATACATTTAAAACAGTTTTTTAAAAACTAGACATTATTTTATTTCGTTACACATCGATTTATATTAAAGTTTCGTTATAGTTTAAATAATAAGAAATAAAAATAATTAAAATCTGAGATCTTTTTTTTTTTTTGTGTGTCCTTGCGATAAAAAGATTTGTAGTGTTTTTGTTGTAGTGTTTTCTTTTAATAACAAATATGTTGAGAAAATGTCTGATTTATTGAAACTTCAGATGTCTCAAATAAATTCTTAGATAAAATCTTAAACTATTAGATTGTTCAACAAAAGTAGACATGAATTCAACATCAGTCCATTTTTTAAATATTATACGAAAAAAATAAAAACGAGTTTAAAACTCAAGATTCCTTTTGCAAACAAAATGTTAAAATATTTATTTAAACTCTAAAGGAATTCCCAGAGAATATCGATACTTGCTAAGTTGGCGACTAAACAGTAGTCAACTGGTAATTCAACTTTAGGGGAAGGTAAAAAAAAATATTTTACTGAAGCAAATTCTCTGAAAAAAATGCCTCTTTTCCAAAAGCAATAAATCAAAGACACAAATCAATAAATTCCCTTCATAAACCATCGGATTGCTATATATTTTTGCATTTTAGGTTGAATGACAGTTCCGAAAGGATCTTTACATCGAACCAATCTCTCCTTTAAAAAGGTCGCACTGGAACCTCATCAATCAAAATCGAGGACCTTTCAGTGGTTTCATTATATAACCCTTCAATCCCTTTTAAGGGTAGACCTGAGGCTGATCTTCCTTCTTTAAGTGGAGGGCTCGCTTTTTGTGGAGAGATTGAGATGTGGCTGGAACGGATCGGGGAAGTCAACGGTGCTTGGGTGTGTGGATTACGGAAGTAAATTAACTGGGAAGGTTTTGACACATAAGTAGTCGAGTTCGCTAATAAATGCTTGCATATAAAAATATCATTTAACTAATTATGCGTTGTGTGGTGAAAGACACAAATCAATAAATTCCCTTCATAAACCATCGGATCGCTATACTTTCGCATTTTAGGTTGAATGACAGTTCCGAAAGGAGCTTTTCACCGACCCAATCTCTCCTTTAAAAAGGTCGCACTGGAACCTCATCAATCAAAATCGAGGACCTTTCAGTGGTTTCGCTTGTTTATATATTAAATATATTCAATTTTTAAGGGTAGACCTGAGGGGGATCTTTAAATTATAGAGGCTCGTTTTTTTGTGGAGAGATTGAGATGTGGCTGGAACGGATCGGGAAGTCAACGGTGCTTGGGTGTATTACGGAAGTAAATTAACTGGGGAAGGTTTTGACACATAAGTAGTCGAGTTCGCTAATAAATGCTTGCATATAAAAATATCATTTAACTAATTATGCGTTGTGTGGTGAAAGACACAAATCAATAAATTCCTTCATAAACCATCGGATCGCTATACTTTCGCATTTTAGGTTGAATGACAGTTCCGAAAGGAGCTTTTCACCGACCCAATCTCTCCCTTTAAAAGGTCGCACTGGAACCTCATCAATCAAAATCGAGGACCTCTCAGTGGTTTCGCATTATATAACCCTTCAATCCCTTTTAAGGGTAGACCTGAGGGGGATTTCCTTCTTTAAGTGGAGGGCTCGCTTTTTTTGTGGAGAAATGTGGCTGGAACGGATCGGGGAAGTCAACGGTGCATGGGTGTATTACGGAAGTAAATTAACTGGGGAAAGGTTTTGACACATAAGTAGTCGAGTTCGCTAATAAATGCTTGCATATAAAAATATCATTTAACTAATTATGCGTTGTGTGGTGAAAGACACAAATCAATAAATTCCCTTCATAAACCATCGGATCGCTATACTTTCGCATTTTAGGTTGAATGACAGTCTCCGAAAGGAGCTTTTCACCGACCCAATCTTCCTTTAAAAGGTCGCACTGGAACCTCATCAATCAAAATCGAGGACCTTTCTCAGTGGTTTCGCATTATATAACCTTCAATCCCTTTTAAGGGTAGACCTGAGGGGGGTCGATCTTCCTTCTTAAGTGGGCTCGCTTTTCTTGTGGAGAGATTGAGATGTGGCTGGAACGGATCGCAACGGTGCTTGGGTGTAGGGGATTACGGAAGTAAATTAACTGGGGAAGGTTTTGACACATAAGTAGTCGAGTTCGCTAATAAATGCTTGCATATAAAAATATCATTTAACTAATTATGCGTTGTGTGGTGAAAGACACAAATCAATAAATTCCCTTCATAAACCATCGGATCGCTATACTTTCGCATTTTAGGTTGAATGACAGTTCCGAAAGGAGCTTTTCACCGACCCAATCTCTCCTTTAAAAGGTCGCACTGGAACCTCATCAATCAAAATCGAGGACCTTTCAGTGGTTTCGCATTATATAACCCTTCAATCCCTTTTAAGGGTAGACCTGAGGGGATCTTCGCTTCTTTAAGTGGAGGGCTCGCTTTTGTGGAGAGATTGAGATGTGGCTGAACGGATCGGGGAAGTCAACGGTGCTTGGGTGTAGGGGATTACGGAAGTAAATTAACTGGGGAAGGTTTTGACACATAAGTAGTCGAGTTTCTCCTTAAAGCTAATAAATGCTTTCATATAAAAATATCATTTAACTAATTATGCGTTGTGTGGTGAAAGACACAAATCAATAAATTCATTTAACTTCATAAACCAAATCGGATCGCTATACTTTCGCATTTTAGGTTGAATGGTAGTTCCGAAAGGAGCTTATATGTAATTGCAATGAAATACATGATAGTTTATTTATAAAAATTAGTACTAAATTTATTTGTAAAGTTAAAGTTGACTAAATGTTACATTCAAATCTAGTCAAAAGCTTGTTTAAGGAAATTAAATATATTTAATTTTAAATTAATATTAAAAATATAATAGGTATTAAATTATAGTTTTTAGGGTATCCTTGCATCGGCTGGCAATTGTTCCTTTTCTTTAACTTTTACATATTTCTATTACTATGTAAACAGCGGAAGGCAAATTAACAAGGGGTGATTTTGACACATAAGTAATCGAAATCGCTAGTAAATGTTTGCATTAAAAATATAACTATAACTAATTATGTGTTGTGTGTGGTAAATTGAATGAATCCCGTTTGATTTTAATATGTATTCGCAATAGAATACATGTATATTTATAAAAATTTATACAAATGTATATTGTTAAAATCTTCTATTATTACATTCACATCTGGTATAAGGTAATTAAATATATTAAAGAATATATCTTATATATTCTTTAATATATTTAATTTTTAAACAAGTTGTTAAGAAAATATCTTATACAAATAAAGATATTTTCAATTCCTTTAATAAATTTAAAACAGTTTTTTACAACTACATATTATTTTATTTCGTTACACATCGATTTATATTAAAGTTTCATGATAGTTTCAATAATAAAAGAAAAATAAATAATTAAAATACGATAATTTTGTTTCTTGCGATAAAAACGAACTTTTGTAGGATTTTCTTTTAACAACAAACATGTTGAGAAAATGTTTGATTAATTGAAACTTCAGATGTCTCAAATAAATCTTTTTTTAGAATCTAAACTATTAGCTTGTTCCAATAAAAGTAGACATTAATTCAATACGAGTCACTTTTTAAATATTATTTTGAAAAAAAAAAGAAACTAAGTTTAAAACTCAAGATTCCTTTTGCAAACAAAATTTTCAAATATTTATTTAAACTCTAAAAGAAACTTCTACTGAGAATATCAATAAATCTTGCTAAGTTGGCGACAAAACAGTATTTACCTAATTCAACTTTAGAGGGGGAAAAACTCTGAAGAAACTTCCCTTTTAAAAATCACTCTTTTCCAAAAGCAATAAATCAAAGACACAAATCAATAAATTCCTTTCATAAACCATCGGATCACTATACTTTCGCATTTTAGGTTGAATGACAGTTCCGAAAGCAGCTTTTTCACCAACCCAATCTCTCCTTTAAAAGGTCGCACTGGAACCTCATCAATCAAACTCGAGGACCTCTCAGTGGTTTCGCATTATATAACCCTTAAATCACCTTTTAAGGGCAGACCTGGGGGATCTTCTCTTTAAGTGGAGGACTTGCTTTTTTGTGGAGAGATTGAGATGTGGCGAAAACGGATTGGGGAAGCAGACGGTGCGTGGGTGGATTACAGAAGCAAATTAACTAGGTGGAGGTTTTGACAGATAAGTAGCTTCAGAGTTTGCTATTAAATGCTTGCATAAAAATATCATTTAATTAATTCTGTGTTCTGGGCAAATGAATACATTTAATTTCATTTTAATATGCATTCGCAGTAGAATACAGATTAATTTATATATTAAAAAATACAAATGCATTTTACGTGTTGAAATCTGCTATTACGAAATATTCAAATCTAGTTAGTTTGTTTAATTAATTTAAATATATTTAATTTTTAAATTAATATTAAAAATATAGATAATAAATTATTTTTAAGGAATTCTTACATCAGCTCAATAAAAGGTTCGTTTTCTTTACATTTATTTAATTATGTGTTGTGTGGTAAATTGTAATTAATAAAAATAATAATAGTAGTTACTTAGTAAAGTATAGTAAAATATAAATAATAATAATTATAGTTAACATTTGCAAATTTTCTTTTAAATATTTGAAATTTTATACATTTTATCAATGCGTAATAATATATTGTAAACGTCAATTATCAAAATATTTTTAATTAATTTTAAAATTTAGTTCAACTTATATAACTGTTCTCAATCTATTAAGAGTCTTTTATTTATTTTATATCATGTGATCATTATTCAGAAACTTTAAAGTAAAATTCTAATATTCAAATATTACAAATTTTTATTTCATTTAAACATAAATTGGAAATAATTTACAGTGTTTTTAACTAAGAAGAAGCATATGCTGATTTGAATTGCATTATACAAAAACTTTATACGACAATTCTGTTGTATTTATTGCAGAAGTTAAATAAAAACTGACAAACTATAAAACAGCTAAGTAAATGTTGTATTTTTTCTTTTTTTATAAAAATAATACCTTAGTTATATAAAGAACAACAATTCAAGCGTGAGATTGTACTCATTATGGTTATTTAAAATTTATTTGGCAATTAATTAAGATAAATTATTATTCTAAGCCAGCGAGATCTATCTCGCTTCTTCTAGAGGAGCATTAAATATATTTTACAATGTGCAGGAAATGTAATTCTAAGAACATATAATTCATTCTCCAAGGCATGTCTATTGTTTTTTTGTTATGTCGATTACATATTATTTAATGATATTCCTCAAATTTAAAAAGACTGTTATTATATTGGTTGATTATTTAGATTGTTGAAAGTTTATATTGATTTATTTATTTTGTTTGGAATTGTTACATATTGATTTATTTAAAGAAAATAAAATGAAAATGAATTTCTTTTTCTTGCACAAATCTAAACATTTGTGCCTTACAAAGATTCTCAGGAGATCTTGTAGGATGATATGGGCTTCTGAGAAATTTGATAATTTAAGAAAGCTTAGCGAGTTTATAAAGAAGATTTCTAAGTAGAATTATAGCTTTTTTGGCGTAAAATTTCTCTTGTTTTCTACGAGAAAACAATTTATAGTTCCCTAGGTGTAACTTTTACCAAACTAATACATTATAAAAGAAACATATTTATTTTATTCAATGCTAACATTAAATTTTCCATAGAACATGTATTGTAAACGAATCTAGAAATGAAACAGAATATATTTCAATTACAAATGTTTAAATATTTTGTTAAAATTTGCGGTTTTCAATGGAATGAAATACATAACATACCAAATATTTTTACAATACAGTAATTACGTTATAAATTTAATTAAAAACTTTTGTAAGGCAATGAAGATAAAATTTTTGTGAATAGAAAACTGTTGTGGAAATTCTTCAAATTTTAATAGTTAAAAAGTGTGGCTATACATTGGTTGACCAGTGTTTGAATTGTTTCAAAAAGTAATTTGGCAGTTTTACTAAGGGGTTAGTGTGAAATTTATATTAGCATTTACAAGAAATGATGTTATTTAATATATATCTGAGTTAGATGAAAAGAATTTACTGAAGTAGCGTACAAAACTAAGTTTTAATTAGATTTCTTTCGTTATAAAATATAATGTTTTTTTTTAAATGCGCTCTCTAAAGTAATAAAAAAATATTAAAGATACTATTGAATTATAAAGCACAAATATGAAATAAAAAAACATCAATCGATAGTTAAACTATAAAAATTAAAAAAATCGATAAAAATTGATTCTGAGAAACATTCAAATTTATTATATCAATTTTACATGCTTGTTTTACCATTCATATAGGTTGTGAAAAGAAAATATGTCTACAATTATGAGATATTTAAAAATAAACAATAACTCACTTTGCTATTAAAAAAATAAAGTTGTTTGATTATATTATCTTTAAAAAATATCCATGAAGAGAAAAAAAAAGATTTATAAAAAAAAGATAATGCACAATTTTTTTTTTTAAATGTGTTATTGTGAGGTAGAAATCTTCCCTTCCCAGCATACGTGG